>JAOUQZ010071926.1:0-18412 GCA_028564935.1 Neosilurus hyrtlii
GTGTGTGTGTGTGTGTGTGTGTGTGTGTGTGTGTGTGTGTGTGTGTGTGTGAGACTCTCCACCACATAAACCTCCAGTTGATCAATGATATCCAGAATGATCCCATGATATCCATTTCTATTTCTATGTGAATAATTATTTTGAGGCTCACCTTGACAGGTTCTCCTCGATGATGGGTGTAGAGGAACTAAACGTGGCTGCAGGCAGGTTTTCAGAGAAGACGTCCACCAGCAGGCTGCCTGCATTGCAGGCCACCGGAGGACTAGCAGAGTTCAGAGTTGTGCTGTTTCCCAAACTCAGGAGGTCAGAAGGAGGAGACGAGTTCACCTGGAACAGAGGGTTTAACATGGCTGTTCACTGATTAATGCAACAAACAAACAAACAAACACTCCTGTGATGTACGCAGTACAGGCAGAAGAAAAACCATGCAGTGTGGGTGTACTCGCTGTTCGCCCTTCCTGAGGGTTTGATGCATGTTCATCAGTTTTTCATAAAAACAGTCTGGAATACTCAGGTCACATCACAGAAAACAAATCCCGAGTTATAAACTGCGAGAGACTGGCATCGGGTCATGTGTTTATAACTTCTGTTTCATCAACACACACTTTATTCATTCAGTCTCATCCTGAAGATTGATGGAATCAGAACATCCTAAAAACTCATGACTGCATTCAGGTTTCTCCTGTTCCTCAAACACCCCCACCCGCACAACACACGCACACAAAACCATGCCATGCAGGGACCTGGAAGAAAGCAGCAGAGGGGTGAGGTACACAAGCCTGAAGTGACAACGGGGACAGAGGCATGTTCAGGGTGGAGCACATGGGAACTGGGCGTGGTCTGTTGATTGGAGGTGTGGCTTTAACCAAAGTTTCAGAAGAAACAGAAGACGAAGAGGGCTGAGGAGTAGAGGAGGAACAGGAGAAGGAGATGTGAACTATCAGTAAGATAATGTGGAGCACTCCGCACCAGGCGGAGACATCCGTACCCATTCTACCCACCCCATCCCCTCATAAAGAGTTCTCAAATAAATGAACACCATCCCGTCTTCCCCTCACCTAAAAAAAAGAAAAGATGAAAAAGTGTAGAGCTCTCTCTTCAGATGTTCTCTGCTCTCAAAGAGGAGAGTGAACAGTACGGCAACACCCCTGAACATCTGCTCCAGTGGTGCTGTACCCTTTCTCTCTACCACCATCTCTGTCTCTCTCCTTGTCTCCCATCTCCTTCTCTCAGTCTCTCCTTTCTTTCTACCCACTTACCCTCTTTATACTTTTCTTTCTGTCTCTCTCTCTCTCTCCTTCTCTCATTTTTCTCCCTCTCTCTCAATCATTTTCTCTCCCTGATCTTTGTTCTTACCGCTACCAGGTTGAAAAACCCTGTCTGTATTTGTTCTCTTAATATAAATGTATTTTATTCAAAAATAAAATGTGATTTCAAAAACAGTGTTTACAGAATTAAACCGAAACCTGAAAAAGAACCCCACCTTAGTGTTTGTGGTAGTTGTGGTGTGATCGCTGTTCCCATTAACGTTGGCACTGCGCTCCTTTCGACTTTCTTCCACGTCGGTAACTGTTCCCATCCCCTTCTTCTTCTTGAGCTTTGCCAGGATGGAGGATTCTCGCTCAGGGAAGGGTGGCATCTCCTCCAACACTGTGGCCTTTAGAAAGATCAACACAAAGAATCAGAATCAATCAGCTGTGAAAATCCTGATGCAGAGGAGGAATTTAGGACGGGAGAAATTCTGATGTATACTCATGTAGAAAATAAAACATCACTCATTTATTCTGAATTTTATTGATACCAGTTCAAGGTTAACACTGTGACCAAGTCTTTCATTATTATTATACAAGTCTATTATTATTATTATTATTTCCTGATATACCTCACCAGTATATCAGTGCTGGCGATGCAGCTGAGGCGCAGGTACTCGACAGCACGCTGCTGCAGCTCCACGTCAGCATTACGCAACTGACTGTCTGAACGCAGCACTTCCTGTATGGTACCCTTCACCTCAGGAAAAAGGTTGATGAACTTGACGTAGGCTGAGAGGAGCAGAGCCCGAGTGGGAACCGAACACAAGTGGAACTTCGAGTGGAGGAGGTTAAACTGAATAAGTGGACTGAAGGAGGAAGGACAGAAGAGGACAGAGTGCAGAGAGATCACAAGAGTCACCTTTAACTTACAGTACACAAGATTTCAACATCACTTTAATAACAATAATCAAATTATCAAAACCTGTTCTAATAACTTAATTATTAAAATCATTAAAAGGACGCTTAACATTAAAGTATCTCAGTGTGTCCTGTAATTAAAAAACACACAAAATTATGGAATTAGACCGGAAAAAAAAAACAGTCCTGGGGTGTATGGCGTGCATTAAGCACGGGTTTTAAAAAAAGAAAAGAAAAAGACTCATTAGGAGAGGACCCACCCAACCACACATTAGAAATCATATCTAAATTCATAACTTCACTCTCTTCTAAATAACTGCCAAGAAATCTCTAACGAATTCTGGGTTTTGGGGCGGAATTGAAATGATTACAGGCGGACGGAGGGACAGAGGGACATAGTAATGACTACATTCCCTGCATTATGTACTGGGACAGCGGCAAGGTGGTGCAGTGGTGCTTGCTTGGGTTTCCTCCGGGTACTCTGGCTTCACAGTTAAAAAACATGCACAGAAGGCTGATTGGCTGTTCCACATTTCCCCTAGGTGTGAGTGTGAGTTTGAAAGGTTGTGTGCGTGTTTCCCTGCGATGGTCTGGCAAGCTGTTCAGGTTGTACCCTCCTTCGACCAGAGTCGGCTGAGATGGGCACCAGCCTCCCCGCCACCCTAATTAGGATTAAGTGGCTTAGAAAATTAATAAATGAATGAATGTATACCAGGAGGAATAAAAAAAGAAGTTGCAAGCTGTATTCAAGCATTTGTTTAAAAGTAAACCACCCATATTCTGACATGAAAAACTGGTTGACATAAAAGCAATTTGATGAGATTTATTTTAGAGATGCACTACAATTTTTCTGGGCGATTTCTACTTCCAATTTTTATTCACTTATGAATCATTTTAAACTGAAGTAATGTCTTAGGCACATGTCTTGCTTTTGGTCAGCAGTTTGAGAGCTAAGAATTTGGTGAACACTGCGATATAAATTATTTCACTGTACTGTAAAAAGGGTTTAGAGAGTCACGATTTAAAATGACCATCAAAAGGATTTAAAATTATTTCATAAAGCTCTATTTTGTATTGGGTTCTATGGAGGAATTCCCGATACAGCTGTCAGTCAGAGGCTCCTCATTTCACTTCTACAAGTGCTGTTGACTCAGAACCAGCACACATTTCCTCCGTTATGATGTAAAATTTATTGGTGTAGAGTGAAAATTATGGGAGTAGGAGCAAGATAAAGTTTTCCAACATAATCTTCTGTTTTCTTACACCCTAATAATGAGATCATCCACTCTAGCCCAGAACATTATACGCAATAGACACCCATTATAAATACACAAACAGACTCAGAAATCCTTATGACACTTGATCAAAAATTAAGAGAAAACCATAAAAGGAAGCAAAAAGCTGTTCTGACCATCAACTTCAGTGTCAACGTTTTAAAAGTTGAACCAAGTCTATGTGAAAGTACGGCTTCTTGGCGAGGCGTCAAAGCGAGGTGAGTTCCATGATCATTTGTCGACCCCTCCCCATTCACTTAAATGGGATTTTTGGAGTGGTTTTTGGCCAATTGTGTCACCATGGTAACACGAAACAAGTTTTTATATATTCATTGGGCAGGTGCACTTTGCCGTTCGGGCTGCATTAAGTGCGACGGAAGAAGAATAATAAAACGAAAACGTGAGTGTTAACAGCAGCACTAATCTTTAAAAGAACTCAGAAATCAGTGCGAGCGTTAGCTCTGCTGCTGTAATCAAATAACCTCAACTACATGATGGTAAAAAACATCAGCACCATGCCACCATCACAGCACCCTACAATTTAGATCTAGCGTGACACATACATTATAATAATAACATTAAAACTACCTCGAGCGTGGGTCTCCGGCAATAAGATTCCCAAACTCGCCCAAAATGTAGCCGCCCACTTTGACCAGGTTTTCATGGCAGGCTGGAGCCTGCAGGGCCTGTGGAGGACACAGACAGAGCACAGGGCAGCTGCTGGTTAATATTAGGTAACATCTTTATCAGATGAACAGAGCTGGGGACATGAAACACAGCTGAGGAGTCATTAATGAGTGGGAGCGGAACCTCAAACACTGTTTTTGCGGCGTATCCCTGCACATCGTCTCGGTTGATGACGATCTGGATGACTCTGTACCACACTTCCTCACTGACGTAATCCCCAGCAATGCGGATCAGGTTTAGGATGGTGTCCACGTACCAGGTGTAATCCACCGCATACTTTTCTGCCAGGATAGCCACTTTCAAAACCTGATGAGAAGAACAGGTGGAAGATTTTTACAACTTTAATTCAGGGGTCACCTTCTGGGGTTCACACGCCACAAACACTGAGTATGCGCTATACTGCATTATATGCTGTACATGATGCAGACTGAAGACACTGAGACAGAGGAAGAGGAGGCAGAATAGATTATAAACACACACGTACAATCTCTTCTCTGATGGAGTAATCCGCTGTCTCCAGGTAGCTCAGCATCTCCGCAACAATCTGTTTGGCGTTGCTACGGTCACACATGGCATAGAGAAGATCCACAGCACGCTGTCTCACACTCACATCACGCTCAGTCTACACACACACGATACAGAGAAAATAATCTGACCCTTGGGTGTACAGGACTTGGAAAGTTACACAGGAGAGGAAGAGAGATGGTCAGAGGTAATAAATAGTAAAAGGCTAAGATGGCATAGACATCATTCCAGTGATCTGAATGTCGCAGAATAGGCCCCGAGACAGAATGTTAAAATACACTGAAACAAAATTAGATTTTTATGATATATTCCTTCCATTAAAGCAGGATCAAGTGACCATGAAAAACTGTGGGTGTCCGTCATTTTGATTCAAGCATTATCCACTGGGCATAAAATGTCTAATATCTCTGAGACAGCAAACTAATCAGAATGCACCTTTCCTAATGTTCCTTATTACATGGCTCATTTGAACACTTTCCGCTGTCTGTTATTTTCTCATAACACTTTTGCTAAGCAATGGCCATTACTATGAAGCACACGGTAAGCAATAGCAATAAAATTTTCTGAAATCTACATAATGTGTTAAATTATTGGTTTATTTCTAGCGTAATGAGCAGGATAATATACAGCGAGCCAGTCAGCACCAAATCAACCCAGAGTGAGACATGACCGCTCCGCTGCGTACCATACACCCCTCCTGATCACTCTGAGTTAATTCTGTGATAACCACTATTCCAGGCATGCCGAGCGGGATAGACCTGTGGGCTGTGGGCAGGTCATCACCAGTGTTTCTTCTCTCATTCAACAATAAGAGGGGAAAGAATGAGTACTGACCCAATAAATAAACTGCAGCACAAGCTGGTTGTTCTGGATAGCACCGCAGCACCTCCTGCACCATACTTTTTTATTTAACAGATTAATTATCTCATACATTTAAACAACAAGCTTTTCAGATTCAGGAACTTTTCAGAGTTGAATAAATCCAACTGTAAAACTGCCAGTTATCTCTCGGAGTAGCAGGTAATCAATCATATTAACAATAAAAAAACAACAAGGGTGACTGAACAATGATGTGACTCTTAAAACCGGGATAATGACGATAGAAGAACTCTCACCTGCACAGGGAATGATGCATTCATGAGTGAACTCCCTTACATTACTTTGTGGTGTACTCCATTATGCTTTTGGGCAAAACATCTGATCAGAAACCTGCTTAGTGAGTTAGTTAAGAAAGGTGTCATTTCCACCTGTGTGTGTTGGAAGGACTCCACAATAAGTTCACCAAATCAGTTAAATCTGTACTCTCTAATGTTTAATCAGTTTGTATGACCACTCTTAGACAAACAGAAAGGGAGTATCCCAGTACAAGAGTTAATATGGTACTGTTTGAGTGACAGACCATTCCCAGTTTAGTTCTTAGAGAAATAAAGGTGTTTTACCTTCAGTGCATTGATTACAGTGTCGATGTGGGTTTTTACAGCCTCGTGGGAGAACTCTGAACTCGCCAAAGTGCACATGCTCTCCAGGGCCAGATAGCGTAAGTTGGTCTCTCTGTGCTGAAGGAACTGACCCAACTGATTACAGGCTCGCACCAGCAGCGTCGGCTCACTGAGTGGGGGGTAAGGGGTGGGGTGGTTAGAATTATATCAAAACAGGACACTCATAGTACTATTAACTTTGGACTGGTTTGTGCTAACACAAGCCCCACAGTACCTCAAGCCATTACTCTTTACAACCACGATGAGCATAAGGGCCTCTCAACACAAGATTGCTATGAGTTCCACTCCAGTATCACCAACAGTACTCACCGGGTTATATGTTGCCAGGTTTGAATGACCTGGCATTGGTAAAATTTCACAGCTATGAGCAAATGGTGCACTGTTCATCCTTACTCAACAGAAAACATTGCAGGATGTAACTAAGTTACCAGAACCAGATATGCTGAATTTACACATGGCAACACTGCTGCAAATACAAGCAGCGAAAATCCCAATATGTTACAATAACCCCAAAATAAATGTAATGATAACATTAGCATATGGATGAACCAAGTGATTAGCAACATTACATACAACACACACCAAACACAGAGACTATGTAACATGTATTATCTGCACTATTTCCTCTAGTGGCAGTAGATCTAAATTATTAACCTTAGCTAATTTTATCAGCGGAAAGAGAGAGAGACAGGAAGCCACAGACAGTGATGAGGAGAGAAGAGGAGATGAAATAGACAGAATTAAAAGGAAGAAAGTTTACATTTCTCTATAAGTTTAAATTGTAATTCGAGTTGGATCATTAGCACTTGAAGGATAATAGTAGTAACCTGTCGTGATGGATGATGAGACTGATGGCCTCAAACAGCACTGCGTTCTTGGCATTGGAGTGCTGCACTTTCTTGGATTTGGGAGGTTCTTGTGCTTTGTTCAGAATTGTCTCCAGGCACTCGGTTAAACGTCCACGAATCGCTGCGTCCTCTGAAACCATATCCAGTCAACATTCATTATGAACGTTAACCTGCATAACTCAACTGAAAAATACAAATATAACAGTAAAATAATGTAAAATAGTACACACCTACCATCAATTAACCTCAAATAAAAATCAGTAGGTGAAAACTTTGTGCTGACTGGATCATTTGGATCAGTGTGGAGAGTCCGGTCAGAATTCTAGTGCAACCACCATGTCTGCTGTAGTGAAGTGACTTTATTTCAGATCTTGTTCTTCTTACAAGTTAGATGAGATCTGATTAAGTCCCCTTTATTAAACCCCCAATTGTGAGCCCCACCTTTCCAATACAGTTAGTCCAGGATACACCAGGTGAGACAAGCAATTACCTATGACATGATGGTAGGAAAACTACAGGTACTTTATATGACGATAGGATTTTTCTTGATATTAAATTAGCTGCATCTTACAGCAGAATTCTTGGTCCACAAAGACCTTACCAAACATCAACAGGATCTTGTTGTTGAAAGGAATCAGTAAGGAGAAGGGGACAAAAGACATTACATATACCATGGAACTCAGTGAAGACACCCATCAACAGTGCAGAGAACACGACAATACAACATCTGACATCCTTCCAAAAGTGATGAAAAGACAAGTCAGGTCCGGGAGATTCTACAAAGGCCGACAGCAACATTAAAGAATCTGCAGGACTTTCTGACAAGTTCTAGTTGTGTACTATTCCTGTATTGTATATATAACATGTGAACCCTTTTATTACAAAGAAAAACCTCCATCAAGTCTCAGAAAGGGTGTGACTGATTTGGTCATTCTGATCTGAATTTCAAATACAAATTTCAAAATTTCTAATTTATTTCTCATGTACAAAATCATTCACAGTACAATATATAGTGAAATGCTTGTTATGACTGTCCTAAAATTTGAAGAAGAAACTATCAATATCAAGAAGAAAAAAAAATAATAACTATCTGAACGACATAGTTAAAGGTCAATATAAATATACAAATCTAAAATTTAATATAAAATAAAATATAAATGTAGTGACGATAAGTAATACGTATGGAAAGTGTCAGTGCAGTATGCACACAAGATGTTCAGTGAGTGTGCGGTTGTTGTGTGTGCAGAGTAGTGCAAGGTGAACAGAGTGCAAATTGTGTGTGCAACAATCAGCTGATGTAGAATGTAATGTTTATGTGTGGGGTAAAGTCTACAAAGTCCAGGTACTAGTGTTCTGGTTCAGGGCCCGAATGGCCTGCGGGAAGAAGCTCCACCTCATTCGCTCAGTGTTGGCTTTCAAGGAACGGAAACATTTCCCTGACTGCAACAGAGAGAAGAGTCCATTGTTGGGATGGCTGAGGTCCTTCACTATCTTCCTGGCTTTAGTCCAGCACCGCTTGCTGTATATAGTGTTCAGGTCAGGAAGCTCGATACGGATGGTACGCTCTGCTGATTGCACCACCCTCTGGAGAGCTCGCCTGTCCTGTTTCGTGCGGTTTCCAAACCAAGCTGTGATACTTCCCGTCAGGATGCTCACAATGGTGCAGGTGTAAAAAATCTTAAGCACCCTTGAGGGCAGTTTTAAGTCTTTCAGGTGTCTGAGATGAAAAAGATGCTACCGGGCCTTCTTCACCAGGGTGTTAACATGAAAAAGAACAAAAAAACAAAACATGACAGGACCATGTCAGGTACCGTCCACTCTCTCCACTGCGGTCCCGTTGATAGTCAGATAGTTGATAGTTCCTCTCATGCTTAGTGCTGAATTCAACTATCAGCTTCTTAGTCTTGCTGATGTTCAGGAGGAGGCTGTTGTCCTGGCACCATAACTCCAAGTTTCTAACCTCCTCTAGGTAGGCCGTCTCGTCGTTGCTAGAGATCAGGCCCACCACCACAGTGTTGTCCACAAACTTGATTTTGGTAGAGCTGGAAGTGGCCACACAGTCGTAGGTATATAAAGACTACAGCAGGGGGCTCAGAACACAGCCCTGGGGGGCTCCAGTGGTGAGTGAGGGTGAGACATCGTTGCCCATCCATACCGCCTGTTGTCTGTCTGTCAGGAAGTTGGAGATCCAGCGACACAGGGATGGGCTGAGTCCTAGGATCTCCAACTTAGTGGTGGGTTTATGGATTATGGTGTTAAACACTAAACTGTAGTCAAAAAGTGTTTAGCTCGTCTGCCAGAGAAGCGTCTGCATCCACCATGGTGTTTAGTAGTCCGTCATGTTCCTTAGTCCCTGCCACAGACTCCTAGAGCCACTCTGTTGGAATTGTGACTCTAGTTTCTGCCCATAGCGCTGTTTTGCCTCCTTCACCACTCTGCGCACGCTGTAGGATGCGGTCTTGTACTCGTCCATGTTTCCACTGGTGAGCCCCATGTTATGCGCAGCGGAACAGAGCATCTTGGACAGATTTATCCACCCACGACTTCTAATTAGGAAAAATTCTGATGATAGCCTTCTCAACTGTGCCATCCACTAGTTTCCCTATGAATCCCACAACCGCTTCCGTAAACATGTTGAAGTCATCAGAGCTGCGCCCGAACATGTCCCAGTCTGTGTCATCCAGAGAGTCCTGCACAGCGGCCACCGATTGGTCCGTCCAGCATGGCACCTCCCTCGAACTTCCTGCTTGAGCCTTTGTTTATATTAGGGCATGAGGAAGATGGCGGCATGGTCGGACTTTCCAAAAGGAGGGCGAGATTGTGCCTTGTAATTGTCTTTAACTGTAGTGTAGCTGTGGTCCAGAGTCCTTTCACCCCTGGTGAGGCAGCTGATGTGCTGATAAGTTTGGCGCTGCGCGTTTGAGGTTGGCACTGTTAAAGTCCCCCAACATTAAGCCCCGGTGCTGAGTTTGGTGCTGTGTGAGAGCTTCATGCAGCTCACATAAAGCAGTGTCCGTCAATAGAAATAAGAGTATCTCTATCGTAACAAATGCACTCCATGTCGTCAAATTTGACGATTCCATGAATTAAAAAATTACCTTTAAAAAAAAAAAAACAAAAACAAAGAAAAAGTGGTAGGAGCAGTCATGACGGCGTCTGACTTCAACAGCGCCACAAGAAATAAAGACTGGTTTTGAGGAGAAAATCACTTAAACCCAGTGAATTTATCTTGCTGGACAGATAAACTGGTCTCACAAGGAATCTTGGGATAAGTTATTTCCAGTCAAGAAACATGTTTAATAATAAACAAAAACATTTCTTGCAATCTTCTAATAGGAAATTCTACATAATTTTAACCAAATCAAGATAATTTAACTTGTTAATGTAATTTTTTGCAGAGAAGAAAAGCTTTGGAATGGCCCAGCCAGAGCCCAGACCTGATTCCAAGTGACCTGCAGCACTTTTGTAAGGAAGAGTGGGCAAACACTGGCAAGTTAAGACATCGTGCTGATGGACTCCTACCAAAAAAAAACCCAAATGCTGTCATCAATCAAAGATTTTCAACAAAATATTAGTTTAAGGAGATGACTATTTATGCAACCACATTATTCATGTTTTTTCCTATAAAAGATTTTTCCCTTGAATTGTATGTGCAGGTTCAAGGTCACATTAAAAGGTGAAAAAGTCATGAGATTATTCATCTTGGTCTCAGGTTCACAAAACGATGGGATTTTAAGTGCCTGAGGAGTCGTGAGTACATCAACAATTATTCACACGAAAACCAACAGCATATAATCACCCCACAGCTCTTTAACAGCACATTGAGGTTTACAGCAGAGGAATACTGCTCACAATGTAGTAAAGCACAAGTAAACTCATCCTTAGTAAAAGCTTTAGTATATGTCCACAAACAGCAAAACGCACTACTTCTATTACAACCTTTTCCATGGAAACAACAGAGTAATAAATCAGTAAAACAAAATAAATGAAGTGTTGTGCACTACATGTACTGGCCATGTGTTGATGTAAACAAGAGTGGATGCCATGTGATGTGTGTAAATGTAATGTAGTATTATGTGCATATTTTAGGTTTTATTTTATTCAGAAGTTCACTAGTTTATCTGATCTGTTAGCTTAATATCTGTATACTGTTATTACTGCCGTTATCTTGCCTTATATAAACAGGTGCATTCATATCCTATTCTCACAATATCACACTCTTGCAAGAGAGATGCAAACTACAAATTGTGGACTTTTCAAACAGGCAAATGCAAACAATCAATCTAATTTTTGCAATTTGCAGATTTGTAGATGCAAGTAAAGACCACCTGGTGATGAAAATCTACATATTTTCAGTGTAAAAGGCATAAGGCTTTAGTCTTACTTCACCTTAAGCATACACTTCCCATGGAGTACACTGTATTTTTAAATCTCCTTCACAGAAATCTGTAATTGAACACTGTTCTCACCAAACAACAATGAGTGCACAAAAAATAAACCATTTCCTGAAACCCTGTTCCTTTGCGGTTGATACTGGTGGCTGTTGTGTGAATATTCTGCTCTATTTATGGCTTCTATAGCTATTTGTCTGACTCCAACATGTGGACATTCAGCGATGCTGTTAATCTCTGTTTAATGTTTGTGACACTTCTCCAGCTGAGCCCCTACAGACAGACGATGATGACGACAATGAAAATGATGAAGAAAGTGGAGGCAGTGCCACATTTCAAGGTATAACACTTCCGTGGTAGCAGCTGTAAGATTTTAAATCTAGTAAAATCACTATTATACAACAAGCTCTCTGACCTCAGTGTAATGAATCAAGTGAACATCTTGCTCTAGCAAGTCTCTAAAACACCAAAATATAACAGATGAGGAGACTGAGCTGTCTGTCCAAACACTAGGGAGCTGAATTGATCACAGGAGCAGAGCACAATCAGGAGCCAGTCCAAGTGGCGCACCAATTTAGCCTTTTGAACCCATTAGCAACAAGGAACATGCAGTTATCCTCATTAGTGAAAAATTAGGCAGTTGTTCAAATAAGAAGACTGATACAGGAATGTACCCACTGTGTGAAAAACAGCACAAAAACACTTATGTAAGTGGGCAAAAGATCAGCAGCACGCAAAGTCTGAACTTTGGATGGAAACAAGGATGAATGACATGTCACACTTTTTCGCAGGTGACAGTGTAATTTTCTCACAAAAAGATGACCTTGTGTGACCTAAGACCTTTATAGATCTAATACTTCGTAGAACAACCCTTCGCTTCAATTACAGCTGCAAGTCTTTGGGGTGTCTAGAGACTGAAATTTTTGCCCATTCTTCTTTGTAAAATATGGGAACATAAATCTTCAAGTCTTGCCATGGATTCTCTATAGGATTTAGGTCTCAACTTTGACTGGGCCATTCTAACACATGAATATGATTTGATGTAAACCATTCCATAGTAGCTCTGGCTGAATGTTTAGGGTTGCTGCCTTGCTGGAATATGAACCTCCGCCCCAGTCTTTTGCAGACTCTAACAGGTTTTCTTCCATGATTGCTCTGTATTTGTCTCCATCCATCTTTCTAACAACTCTGACCAGCTTCCCTGTCCCTGCTGAAGAAAAACATCCCCACATAGTGTTTGATTTAAGTAAAAAAATATATAAATTTTGGTTCTTCCACGTGAAAGCTATGTCCACCACATGGCTTGTGGAAAACTTTACATGGGACTTCCTATGGCTTCCTTCCAACAATGGCTTTCTTCTTGCCACTCTTTTATGAAGACCAGAGCTCTTGGGCCTCTTGGTTGCTTCTCTGATCAATGCTCTTCTTGCCCATTCTGTCAGTTTAGGTGGACAGCCATGTCTTATTAGAGAATGCTGTACTTGTGCTGTATTCTTTCCATTTTCAGATAATGGATCAAACACTGCTCTGTGAGATGTTCAAAGCTTGGGATACATGTTATAGCCTAACCCTGCTTTAAACGTCCCCACAACTTTATCCCTGACCTGTCTGGTGTGTTCTGTGGACTTCATGATGTTGTTTGTACTCTGACAACCAAATCTAAATGTCCTTCACAGAACAGCTGCATTTATACTGAGATTACATTACACACAGGTGGACTCTATTTAATAATTAGATAACTTCTGAAGGTAATTGGTTGCAATGGATTTTATTTAGGGGTATCAGAGTAAAGGGGGCTGAATACAAATGCACGCCACACTTTTCAGATTTTTATTTGTAATAGATTTTGAACACCAAAATCATTTCCCTTCCACTTCACAATTCTGCTACATTTTGTGTTGGTCTATCACATAAAAATGTGGAAAAGAGGTATCAATACTTTTGCAACCTACGGCTTGAACCCCCGACCTTGGGATCAGTAATCTAGCACCTTACCACCAGGCCACCACTGCCCCGACATGGTTTTATATGTTCCACTAAAATGGCAGTTTTTCAGTGCTATACTGTCTCACTTGAAAAAAAAAAACAATTTTAAATGCAACTTATTCATATTTCATTAACAGTGTTAATGCTGAGACTGCTGTAATATTATAGAGACACATAACCTTAAATAAATGATGGCTGAATTAAAGAAATCCATTAAACATTATGGATTTTATCCCAAAATTACTAATGACAATGTTTCTGTTAAAATGCTGTAGTGTCTATAGCCATGTCAGATTCATGATGCAGTATCTTAAATTATGCTTCTCAGAATGGTATACTTTTTCTGTATAATGTGTTATTGAGTAAAATCTGAATAAGCCCAGTTTAATTAGTATAAAATTTAAGAGCTGTGGAAAATTTTAAATAGTTAAAGTTATGGACACATGTGATTAAATTAAATGATTAAACAGATTGTGTTTCTCTCCATCTCAATAATACTGTGTGATTCTCTACAGATGTTTCAAGCTTGAGATGATGTAATGTTGCATCATTCATTAGGCTGCAGAAACAAAGCATTATCATATAATTCTATCTGAAAATTAAATTTTTCACCTAAGTGACACACTTTTCAGCACCAATACCGTGTTTTAACTAATAATTAAGACACAGAGGCAAATATTTTCATTTTCCAAACAACTCCTGTTCCAAGCAACTGATATTAGCTTTGTTCTGCTAATTTGGCTTTACCACAATTCCAAAGACCAATGTCTGCTTGGCACACAGCATGGTAGGTTCACACAGTGTACAGCTGAGATTATGTAGGAAGAACAGTCTGAGAAAAGTAATAAAAAGTTGTAGGCACTGTCTAAAGGCAGAGCTCCCGATAGATATCTCTACTGAAAGGTACCCACGGCTGGTGTTATAAGATTAGCTTCTTTAAGGGGGCAACAATAAATAAATAATCTCAGTCACTTTAAATAAAGTACTGTACGTACACACACACACACACACACACACACACATCCCTACCTGGTGGTGGGTAACACTGCAGTAGGCGGAGCAGTTTTACTGACAGCCATGGTGCTGCTACAAAATAATAGGTGTAGTCCTGCAGGTCTGTGGACGCTGATGTAACGATCTGAAAAGAAAAGGAAGAACAAACAACGATTTTTAAAAATTACCTTAAAAAAAAAAATCAATCCCCCCAAAAATATATATATTTTTTAAATCTTCTAAGGTGCTCATGATATGCTTCTTTGGTCTGCTCAGTGCTATGAAAAAAGATGTGCCCCTTTGTTTTTCCAATGTTCATTAAGAAACTGATGAATCAACAGCTCATTCATTTTATATTTCTGTACAAGGATGATGAGAATGATGTGAATTGTGCAGACAGAGCAGTTAGTGTGAATGGTGCTGATAGGGTGGATGGAGTAGAGGGAAAAGATGGTGAGGATGGTGCAGAGGGTGGTGATACTGTGGATGGTTTGGATGATGTGGATTGTGCAGATGGTGTGAGGATGGGAACAGTGGAGGAGGAGGGAGAGGAAAGTGGTGGTGTGGATGATGGACAGTGAGGAGGAACTGGATGGTGGTGATGGTTTGAATAGTGAGGAGGGAGTGGATGGTGGTGATGATGCAGAGGGCAAGGAAGAACAGGATGGTGGTGAAGAGTGAATGTATGGTGCTGACAGTGTGGAAGCTGAGGAGGAGGTGGATGAAGATACACTCCAACCTTTTGTATAAATAATGCTCTCGGTTTTAAATTGCCTTCATATGTGTTCAAAATAGTATTTAGCGTAAGAGATGTGAAGGATTGATGATCTTACCCTGCTTAGTCTGGCCACAGCCAGAGACACGGCGGTCTTAAAATCGTCTGGGTTTTTCTGAGCCAGAGTAATGATTAAACTTGTCGCTGCTGTCACCACTCCCTGGGAAAAAAACATTTACCTCATTATCAAAGTCTAATCTCATACCCTTATCCCCTAGTCAGAATAGTGCCTGAGTGCCAAAGTAAGTAAAACTATCAAAATGAAAAAAAAAAATGAAAAAGGAACAGTGTAGCCTGCATTACTGACCAATTGTATGAGAGACGAATAATGAAGACTACTGCAGGGAGCGGAGCTTTTTCTTACAAAATCCTACAGTTATAGAACAGCCTTCCAGTTAATATTCGGGACTCAGACACAGTCTCTGTTTTTAAGACTAGGCTGAAAAATACTTATTTAGTGGGGCATTTTGTTAATAGCTTTTTATTAGATAAAGGATCAAATCTGGGGGTTCTCAGGCATAGAGAGTTCTGGTAAACTTTGATGTTTGGATGCTGTCGCTCCGTCACTTTCACCCAGGTCCCTCGACAGTGGAGTGGCTGACTGCTTCATGTCACAGGGCACGGTCATGTCTGTCTTCCTTCTGGTTATTTTTGTTATTCTGTCATAGTCAGTCATGCCAGTGTCCCTGCTTTGACTCAGCACTAATAAAATATCTTATTTAACCATTACACCTTTATGAGCATATCTAACAGCCATCCAATTTTTGTTTTTGTCAAGGTACACATGCTACTTCTGCGATCCCCGTAATCCTGATCCTTCTGCTACACATTTAATTGCCATTTCCAAATTTGGAAACAACAATTGTGAGAATTTATATCCACCTCATGTCAGTAGCCTGCATCACTGAACCAAATATTACCATGTTTCAATTACAGAAAAAAAAGATAAATAAATATGAGGACCCCTGACCACCAATCCCACCCGAATATCTCATTCCAGATTTATTCCACTGTGTTTCAGTTAATCTCAGCTCTACTTGAAGGCTTCTAGATTTCAGGGGCTGCTGTGAGGATTTTTGTTCATTAAGCTACAAGATCATTAGTGGCATTAGGTCAAGGTCTCCTGTTTATTCCTCCTTTTAAAATTCGCTTCTCATCCAGCCTACTGACCGAGTGTCTGTTGTTATGGCAAAATTTATCAGTGATCTAGGACAAGTCGTGTTAAAAGGGGTAATGGGGATAGGGACATCTTTCTGTGTGCGAGTTTCCTGTCACGGATAAAAGGAAGGGAAGAATAATGCAGAAGAGGAAGCTGAAGGAGTGTTTAAAAGGCTGAACACTTGTGCATGTAAATTTTGACAGCTCCTGATCAGTCCAGCATTCGTTATAAAATATATTTCACTCTTTCTACAGGTGGTATCATTGATCTCACTCTGATGACTGCCTCCTTGACAAATAAATAAGAGATTACACTCTCAGATAAAAGAATGAGTAATTATTATTTCTTTTTGTATTTAGATACGTATAAATAAAAGCAACTATAGTGTTGCTAAAAACAATTCTAATAGTAAAATGGGATTTTCCCTAAAGCTTCTTTTTATCTGAGGGCATGTGTTTTCATGTCAGGGGAAACACCTGTATGTATCAGACAGTAAGAAGCTCCGCCCAAAATGGAGTTTTACCTCTGTTTGTTTCTGTTTTTGTTTGTGAACAAAATTCTGACTACTCCCATGCATGGATTTTCACCAACCTTGGTGGGGACACTAACCTACCCGAGTCCAAGAGATGATCGAATTTTGAAACATCACGGTCAAAGTTGTAGGTCAGAGCAAGGTCACAAGGTTTTGCAGACGGAGTGCATAAATATACGTAACAAGTGCTGACAGACATGCCATTACTATGGAACACTTATAGGAAACCATATATGAACTTTTACATATCAGAAAATAATTTAGTGTTAACAAGCAGATGTAGAATAAACTCTTCTGCTCAGACAATTGCTTTCAGTGATATATTTTGTACATACCTTCAGTATATAAATAGTAAATAAATGTGTATATGTAGCGGTAACAGTCAATAACATGTAATATAATAGTAACACCTGACCTCAGGAATTTAATGGATGTTTATAATGGAGAATATAACAGACAAAGGCTGTAACAACACGGTGTATGATTTTCATCAACACAGCACTCCCCCTTCAGAACATTTCAACAACATATAGATTCAGGCACTGCCTAAAGGCGGAGCTCCCCATTAAGTCTTAGTGAATTGTGTTCTGCCAAAGAAAATTAAACCCAAACATAATAAAAGCACACATGCATAGTTCATGTCTGTTTCAACAAATCATGTTTCATGAACCTTTTTCCGTTTAGAAAATTGGTTAAAAGTTAAAACTGAGCAATTAGTCCACACACGAGGGGGCACCATTGCAATGCAAAAAGTAGCAAACATGATCACTTCATGTTTCCACTGGCAACACATAAAAAATTTGCATATGAATACATGGCCCGGTATTCTTTGTATATGTACATGTATGTATATGTATATAAAGAGAATCAAATATGAATTGTATTTGTTCCTAGTTTTATTTTATTCAGAGGCTCACTAGTTTATATCTGACTTGTTCAGTTAATATCTGTATACTCTTATTATTGCCATTAACTTTACTTATATGAACTGGGGGATACACGTCCTATTCTTGCGATTTCATACTTGCACAAGACTGAAACAGCAACAAGTCTTTTCAAATCGGATAATGCCAAGTATCACTCAGATTTTATCAGATGGCAACTTCAAAACTGTAAGTAAAAATTTCCTTATAATAAAAATATACCATATAAAATATATAAATATGTTCATGTGTACCAGGAAAGTTTGTAAGGCTTTCCTTTCATTTCACTCTGAGTACTGCACTTATGCCCCCCCCAAAAAAACACAGCAGAAGCACAAAATCAGAAACATCACCATCATCATCAGCATCATCATGTTCTTCCGCTTGTTCCGGGGTCTGGTCGCGGGGGCAGCAGCCTAAGCAGTGACTCCCAGATGTACCTTTCCTCAGCCACTTAATCCAGCTCTTCCGGGGGGATGCCAAGGCGTTCCCAGACCAGCCGAGAGATGTAGTCCGTCAAGCGTGTTCTGGGTCGGCCCCGGGGTCTCTTCCCGGTCGGACATGCCCAAAAAACCACACCAGGGAGGCGTTCGGGAGGCATTCTAATCAGATGCCCAAGCCACCTCAACTGGCTCCTCTCAACGCGAAG
>JAOUQZ010071942.1:0-18410 GCA_028564935.1 Neosilurus hyrtlii
ATATATATATATATATATATATATATATATATACATACATATAAATTTTTTAATTAATTAACTAATTTTTTAACAGTGGCAGCATTTTACTAAGTTGAATCCAGCCTCATCGACAAGCATGAACAAGTGCTCAGCATTACTTGCTTCTGACTCTATAACTCTCTAAAAAATTGGAAAATCCACCAGGTAGCATTATTCACAAATTGCATAACTTGCCATGCTGTGCAAAATCTCAAAGGAAACACCTGTATTTGCAGTGTTGTTCAATCTGACCAGGATGTATTTGTGCCTGAGTACCTCTAAAAGGGGACACTACACTAGTGTTTTATCTGAATGTTAAATTTGTGTAAGCATTGTAAAATGCATTCATTTGCAGAACTATTTAATCCTACAAGGGGCAGGACCAGCACACCTACACAAACATTCACAGTTACATCTATGGGCAATTTTGGACAGCCAACTAGCCTGACACGCATATCTCTGGACTGTAGGAGAAAGCTGGAGTACACAAAGAAAAACAGGGAAAAAAGAAAACTTAACATAGAAAAACTCTGGCCGAGCTCGGGACTTAAACCCAGGACCTGCATGCTGTGAGCCAGACATGCTAACCACTATGCCAACAAAAATGAATACACTACTGTATTACATCATAGGTTGCTATACCGACTGTTTTGTCATAGAATAGTTGAAGTGTAGTTGAAGTTGTGTTGCATTAATAATGAGGGTCACTCCATGCCAAGTCACTAAGGTCCCCATATGCTACATACTGTTTCATACTATACTGGCATTGTAATCTGAAAAAACAAAGGGACAAACCCCCAACCCAGCAAACAAGTCTGTTCCAGCCATAGATTATATGGATCTATGGTGTAACATTTTCTGTAATTGTATTTACATCTATATTTTGCCCATACATTTCAAAACAAATAGGACCTTAATTGTATAGATGGTAATAACTCAACAAAAATGTTTCTGCTAGAATTCATGAATTAATTCAATCATTTTCTAAGATGCTTAATCCTAATTAGGGTTGTGGGGAGGCTGGCACCCATTTCAGATGGCTCTGGCCGAGGGCGGGGTACACCCTTGACAGCTCACCAGGCCATTGCATGACCAACACTTACACAACTATTCACACTTACACTCACACCGAGTGGTGATTTGGAGCAGCCACTTAGCCTACTGTGCATGTTTTTGGACCATGGGAGAAAACCAGAGTACCTGGAGAAAACCCACACAAGCACAGGGAGACATGCTAACCACTATGCCACCATGCCAGCCTCTACTAGAATCATTATTATTATTATTTGTTTTTAGCAAAAGTATATAGTTTCCTTTGACTGTTAAAATGCAGCATATTTCAATCTGCAGTGCTTTTATATAATTTCATTAGGTTCTGAAATGTAAGTTGATTGTTTTGAATAAAGTATTTTGATATCTATAAAATTATCTATAGTTGTATAAAATTGTGCTGGTGGTGTACACTGGCTGAGAGATGTATTCATGAATTTAAAGGAAGTGGTGGTTGAATGCATTTTGTGTAAATGCAATGCAAACTGTAAAAGCTGTAATTATTTTAGGTGAAAGTCCTCACAAGGATAGATGTGTGTGCATGTGTGTGAGCGTGTGTGTGTGTGTGTGTGTGTGTGTGTGTGTGTGTGTGTGTGTGTGTAAGAGAAACAGAGAGAAAAAGAGAGAGAAAGAGAGAGAAAGAGAGAGAAAGAGAGAGCGAGAGAGTCTACAGCAAAAATACAAGATAGCACACTGTCTTTAGTGTGTATATGTTTGTGTTTGCGTAAGCGTATCTAGCTAATAAGCAGGATAAATTGGCAGCAGCACAGGATATTTTACTCAGTAAAACTGGATTAACTATTGGACACTGAAAGGAAACGGAAAGATATGATGCCTAAAGTAAAAGAAAAAATCTGATAAAACAATACTTGTCTCTGTTAAATTCAATACTTTCAGAATAAATTATTTCAGTACAGTAATTTCATTTAAAAAATGCATATACCCTATTAGAAAAATGATTAAATGACTCCTGTGTAAGAAAGAGGTAATGATGCAGAGATGAACAGATTAACATACCAAGTGTTTAAAGGCTTGCTCTGACAACTGAAAGGACTTAAACCTTTACATGTAATGTAGAATAGGCTTGGTAAATAGCAACCATAAATATATTAAAATTATACATTTTAAACCACAAATACTAAACAACAAAATGTCAAATCCATAAACAGAAAAATGATACACCCATATGCAACATAATCAATAAAAATAGCCCTGTTTTGTAGTTGCAAGTAACCATGTGATTAAACTGGGCAAAAAAGGATTCAGAGGATATTATTAGAACATTAGTGTAAAGAGTCTCATACTTTTTTAATGATCCAGGTGGGAGAATAACAGACCAGAGCTCAGTTTTAATACAGCTACTTGTTGAGCTATTGCATTGTTTGCTTATCTCTAAATTTGTGAAGCAGCTGTCAGACCTTACCTTAGTTTGTAATATAATATAATGATTTGTGTCCAATGTTGTACTAAATGTGTCTTCATGAGTTTATATGGTCGCTATACGTGTTAATTTTTTGAAAGCATTTTCTAAAGTGCTGGAAAATGGATTCCTAATTTTTTTAATGTTATTATAATAGTTATGCTAAACATTGTTAAGATGATAAACTATGAGATCAACTAATTATCAAAAATTTTGAGCTTTTGAAATGATGTTTGCATGTATAAAACAGTTTTACACCAAAGTTAAGTATTTTTTTATTTTATTTTTTACCAATGCGAACATTATTTACTTACAACATCATTTCACAAGATCAAAAATCCTTTTCCATTTTATTTGATCCCATATAAAACCAACAAAACTCTACACGCACGCGCAAGGTGTCGCCTTCCAGCGAAACTGTGACTACCGTCTTTGATTAAGCATCAAAAATCACCATCGGCTATCCTGTATAGACTCGAAAAAACGAATGCACACGTTCTCTCTCTTCTTATCTCAATCACTCACGCACGCCCACTCGATATACACTTTCCCCGATCCGTCTAAAGGTTTATCTTTTACCCTTCGAGCCGCTCTCTAGGCTTTTTTTACTCACTGGTAAAGTTCCAAGGTGCAGGTCCGTCCACTCCAGTGCTGTTAGTTACATTCATTTTGCATAATCATTAAAGATGCATATCGGTCAAAGGAAAAAACATCAAAATCCAGTTGGTTTACACTGCGTAGTTTCTCCTTGTCCCTGTTAAAAGTACTCTCTTCATGTTCCAGGTACTCTGCTCTCCCCGTCACTCGCACTGAGCACACGAGGCCCCCACAGCTGGCGAGAGACTCGCGAATACCGCAGCCATTTCCGCCAGATTGCTAACGAAACTGAACCCCTTTTCACTCTCCGGAGTTTTTGTGACTCGCCAGATAGTGAGCGAGATCTCGTCGTCTTTTTCAAGGAATTTAACGCGACTGATAGTTGGTGATGTCATCCGATGCCAACCAATCCCCGCAGAAGCTGTAAGTCCGCGCGACCCACAGATTTCAGCACGCATTGAGCGGAGTGCGAGTGTTAGAATGAAAGACCAATAACACTTTTCCTCCCTAAACCACGCATACAAACCCGAAGAGCAGAGCCATCATCTTCTGACACTTACTTAAGCTTCCTTTTGAACTGATTAGTACACTGAAAAATTATAGAAAGCTTGGGGAATGTGGCGCATCAAGCATTTCATGTCTGTTTGAGTCACTAATATTGAACCACCCAGTTCTTTTGTACACCCCGGCTTTGGCACCGCGCGTGTACGGAGCCCATTTCAGCACCACCACGAGTGGACAGCTCCGATTATAGAGCGCAAAACAGAGCCCATCGTCAAGCTATTTATGTTCGACCGGATAAAAATGACTGCTGCATGGCGTCAGTCAACATTGTTGGTGCCAGCACTCATTTACGACCTCACTCAAGCATACACTGCTTTGCTGTGTGAGGGAGGATTTCTATAAATTGGCCTGGAGACCTGTTAATACACGCCACCGTTGTGACAATTAATCAAACCCAGACAACCCCAGATAGCATATCACAACATGTGCGTGGCTGCTGGAAGAAAGCCACAGCAGGATCAGACGTGGGCCACATCTCACAAATGTCACGGCCACGACTAAGACAGTGACTTATATCTGGGCCAGACAGGTGTCCGACTTTTGGCCCAAATGTGTCCCAAAGCTATCTGTGCTGGGTGCTAAATTATATAGAGTCACTATAAAAAGTCTACAGACCCTGTAAAAATGGCACGTTTTTATGCAAAAAATATGAAAACAAACTGATTTTTTTTAATGGGAAGACAAAAATTAAAATAAGAGTGCATACCCTCTTTGGGATATGACTGTGTACAGTATTAGCCAATTATATTCAAACTATTTGTAACAGTATTCAGTACGCACCTGCCATAATAAAATGCCTTACATTAATCCCAAATAAAGTACAGCTGCCTTAGTCGAATTCTTGTGACATTACAGTAAAGGCCATGGTTCAAAAAAAGCTTACTAAGCATTAAAGAGAACCTGTTTGTCAAAAGGTATCAGTCAGGAGAAAGGCACAAAAGAATTTCGAAGGCACATGATGTACCGAGTAAGAGAGCAAAGACAGTCATCTGAAGTGGAAGGAAAAATGAATGGCATAATGTGTGATTAATTTCAAAATTGATGAAAAAATTAAAAGAAGAAGAAGAAAACTCCTCTGGAAGATTGCCAAGTGGGCTTCTTCAAAGAAAAACATATAAGCAATACTAAAGTTCGCAAAAAACCTTCGTCAAATTTCCCAAAAGGGCAGCATGGGGGTGCAGTGGTTATCTGTCCACCTTACAGCAAGAAGATCTTAGGTTTGAGCTTTGTGACCAGAGGGGGTATTTATGTGTGAAGTTTGTATGTTCTTTTCAAGGACATACCCATTAAGTCAACTGGATACTCTAAAATGCCTACAGGTGTAAACTGTTGTTTGTCTCTACATTAGCCTTGCAGTAGACTAGTCACCTGATCAGAGAGTGTACCATATCTTTCACCTGAAATGAGCTGGTGTTGGCTAATTTCCACGTGACACTAACAGGATGACATGTTTTCCTCCTCTTTTCTCTGTACTGAGTAAAGCTGAGCCTTGTACACAGAGTATCTGGGTTTCTAAGGCAGAAAAAAAACTTGCCTACATAGTCTAGGAGGCTCAGTAAGCAGAGCGCATGTGCAGGTGTGATCAGGCCACATGCAATCCATTAAACATGTTTTGAAAAAGACTACAAATACATACATGAATTATTAAACAATGCAAAGCATTATAATACTTTCTTCCTGAGTATGTTTTTGTTACTCGTCTCTGTTCTTGAGCATTGCCTGTGATATTGCAGTTTTTGTGTATGCCCCTTGCCTGCTTCCTCACTATTTTATTTTGCCCTGCCTGCACTGTTCTATTTACCTGATTTCTGGACCTTCTGGTTTGTATACTGATTTATTTTAAGGTTCAACTTTTTCACCAAAATGTATGTCTGGTGCTAAAACAACACGGCACATCACCAAAAAAACACCATTCCCATGGTGACACAAGGGTAGGAATCATCATGTGACTCTTGTCAAGGTGGAGGGAATTATGAAGAGTTTAAAATACCAGTCAATTTTGGCACAAAAACCTTTAGGAATTTCACCTTTTAGCACAGCAACAACAGCATAAATCAACCTAAAATATCTTTACCAGAAAGCGTTTAGTTTTGGGATGATACAACCACAGCCAAGACCTGAATCTAATTGAGACTCTGTGGGGTGACCTGGACAGGCCAGTGGACAGGAGATGTCCTCACACTCTGAGAGCTTTGGAATGTTGGAATGCTTGGAAAGCATTAAGGCTCTTAAAGAAGGGAGAAGGAACTAAAAAAGGAAAGGAACTAAGACAGAATAGTTAAAATAATAAATAACAAAAAGCTTTTACACTATAAGGCTTCAGAACATACTAAGGGAAAACATTCATTTCTTCATTCATTTTTTAAACAGCTTTATTCTTAGCATAGGGTTGTGGGGAGGCTGGTGCCCATATCAGCCAACTCTGGGCTGAAGGCAGAGTACTCGCTGACGGCAATGCAGCCTACTCTTTTCGAAAGTCAGCAATGATTCTTTTACATGCCTCTCACCACAGAGTGAGAGACATGGCCGGCCTTGTAAGGAAAAAATAAGAAAAAATAAATAACATACACAATAATATCAACCTTGCACAATCCAAGCTTGTTATAACCGCAATGCTCCAAAGTTATGAACTGCATTAAGGTTCAACACAACACACAGTAAGTAGTGCAGTATAGCAAAAAGAAAGGAAATAATTATTGCAACCTACCCTTAGTCAACCAACTTCATTAGTGGGCTATTTTAGGTAAAATTTTATATCATAATGTCATGATGCTAATTTTGACATTATTCCAAAATCCATAGTAAAACATACAAATCTCTAAAAATATAATTCCATTCCAAAACTAAAAGTTTTGCAGGACCTTCTAGTTTTATATTTTAGTTTTATTGTTTTTTTCTAAAGTAATTCACAACTGTAAGCAATTGTGCCAGCCTCAAGTGCCCTAAAATGTCCCCAATAGCAGTATCATGATAATAAAATTTTTATAACTGTAAACTAAATAAATAAATGGAAAAAATTAATTATCAAAACATTAATGTTATTAAATAGATTTTCATGTTTTGTTTTTTTCTTGGTGCATAAATAAACTTTACTGAAATGGACAAAAACATAAATTAATTATTAATTATGAATGCATACTAAAACACCTGCAGCTAATTATAAAAATCCAATTTATGCTTATGCTTTTAATTCTAAAGCAGATCTCACTCTTCTTAGCAATAATTAGCCTAATGATACCAATAATCTTAAAAAAATAGCAGTGAAAAGTAGAAAAACATGTTGTTCTTTCAGCATCCATTCCATGCAAAATTATTCATACCACAAAAAAACTCATCTTAGCATTATTTAATGTACAAAATAATAATATATCCAATGATATTTATGTGCATTGGAGTTTAGAAATCTAAAAGTAAGATTATATAGAGTACTTTGCCATGTGGTTTTAAATAAGTGAAATTAAGTTCTTACCTCAAAATTTTGGCTTTCAATTCAAAAGTTGACTTCGAAAGTGTTCATATCCTGGACAGTGCAATATTTCACTGGAAACAGATTGGCATTTATTACCTTTGATATTGATTGGCTATGCTCATCATGTGGTAACGGGATTCCGTTATTTGCAAAAATACGTGATGTAATGGGGTACCTGCCACCTGCTGGTAATGGCTGGACCATCAACGCTCGCAGCGCCCCTGGTGGTGTCTGATATATGTACATATGATGTTACACAAGGTTTGTTGGCTACATATATGAAGACATAGCTAATGTACTTTACATTAAAAACTTTACTTTAAAATTTTCTTGTTCACAGTCTTTTCTGTCACTGTTTTTTGCCTCTTTGCCCGTTTAGCAAAACGACTGGGAACAAGTTGCTGCGGAAGTTTTTCTGTTTTCTCTTCCAATTTTCAGTTGCAATAAAACTTCCCATCAGTGGCTGCAACAGTAGCAACAGGGAGGAAACAGGGATGTAGGCTGACTGCAAGTTCAAATGAGCAGGGGGTTGGGGGAACATTTGCTCAGACCTAATTGACTGATTTGTTGGTGTTATTACAAGATTACAGTGGCTACTTTTTTCATATCTCATTGTTATTCATTGTTCTCGGGGTGTATAAACACCATTTTACTGAATACAACAGTTTGTGTGGACAGCTGAAAAGTTGCCAACAGTACCTTTAGGCATCTAAAGTTTGGGGCCACTGTGACAATCAGTGTGTGAGTCATAGCCATTTTCTCTTTTGGTAACATTTTAAAACATATTGAAATTTGTCACCCTACATCACAGTACTTACTAGAAATCATTACTGTTATTAATCATAAAAGACCATAAACAATGTCTTATTGTATGTGTAAATCATAGACACTTTCTGTTTTATGGAGACATTTTAAAACACACAGAAAATTTGTTGCCTTCCCACGCCCACACCATATAATGAAAACTTAAGGTTTTGATCACAAACTCCTTATGAGTATACTAACCCAAGTTAAGATGATTCACATAAAATCTCTAGCAGGAATTTGTTCAAATACCACACGTGTAATTGGGTAAAATGAGCAATATTTACATATACAAATGATAATGGCCAATTCTTTGTAGTTTTTTTTAGAGATGGTGTACAGAAATTTTTTTTAAAGATCTAGACAAGTTACATACACATTTTGGCCACAGGCCAAAAGTGCACACTTGTGAGAATAAGCTATTTGAAAGAATATTAAATGTATTATGTCAGACTGCTAATAACAGGATGTCAAAGAAAAAAAACCCTTTTGACCAAAGTTCATTAAGTTACTTCAACTCAAATGCAACTTCTTGTTTCTTGGTGAGACATAAAAATTTGTGGTTCTGCCACAGCCACTGTGATGAAAACTCAAGTTTGGTGTGGGTTATTGGATTATTGCAGGGAAAATTTTTCATTTGTTGTATTCTATCAATTAAAAAGAAATCCTGAGGTTGTTACATATTTGCTATAAAAATTCCATACAGGTATACATTTTATTTTATATAAACTTAGCACAATGTTCATCTCACAGAAAGATGCCTTGATGTCTTCTTGATTTTTTTGAAATAAAATAAAATTTTAGAAAAACAAAAACTCATCTTGTTTTTTCTCAAAATGAACATTTTGTGGGTTGTCTGGTTCTTGCATGGTGCCACAGGTTTGTGCAGAGTGGGACTGTTATTAATGATCTGAAGTTTGAGGCAACTGTAATAATGGGAGTTATTTTTTGTTTTTGACATTTGAAACATCAAATTTTGTTGCCCTACCACACTTACATCTTATTACAAAAACTCACAATATTCACAAGACATTATCAGTAAGGACACAAGCAGAGATAATTTGGCATGGATCAGGACAATCATCTTTGAGTTGCACATGAAATATACACATGGAATTAAAAAAAATTCCTTTAGCCAGACTAAAAATAAAATAAAATTGAAATTATAAAAATTACAAATTAAACACAGTCATTTAAAAATGTTCAGGCTCTGTCTTTTATTAATCATGTGAGATTTGGGGCCAATGCTCTAATTTATGTGTGAATTATAGCCCCTTTAGTTTTTATGGCAAAAAATTTGTGGCACTGTCAAATTCCATATGCATGTTGAAAACTCAAGCCTTTGATAACTTTTGGCCTCTATTTGTGTAGTATAAGCTGGACAAATTGATGGGGTAAAACGTTTGTGACATGGATGCAAGAGGCACTGTGTATCTTGACATGATGTACAAACCTGCTGACTTTCATACATGTACTCCAGATTTAGTCAGTGGTACTATTGCTACATTTCATGTTGCCGAAATCCCATGTAAAATTTTGCCAAGACCTATTTGTTTGCCTAGGTTGAAGCTGCTGCCAAAGTATGTATGAGTCATAGCCATTTTTTTTATTTGGCAACATTTAAAATTATATCAAAATTTGCTTTCCTGTCATGCCCACACCCTCAAATAAAAACTCACAATAATTACCCTAAAACATTAATAATTTTGTGATGGATAAGCACATAACCCTTGGAGCTGCACATTATATGTACCTAATATGAAATAAATCTGATGAACCATCTAAGAGGAATACCTCTAAGATTAATTAGAAAAGGTGTTCTTTTTGTGACAGGGTGGTGGAACTATATTCTATATACTATATACCAATCTAAGCATGTGGATTTCATTATAACCATCATAATCAATGACTGCAGCAAATTTTTACACAAATTCATTGGGTTATCAGGGTTCAGTACATACAAAATAGGTAATAAAAATGTACCTAATTTATTTTTACATAATATGAAAATCTGATGAACCGTTTAGGAGGAATATCACTAAAAGGCCTTGGTAAGTAATTTTTTTCTGTAACCAGATGGTGGCACTATACCAGGGTGTCACTCTGGGTATGTGGATGTCATCATAACCATCATATCTAATAACCTGTTAAGTTTGATTCATATAAACCAATGCATGAAGAAGTTATAAGGAACGTCATGTTTCCATGCCGAAACGCATAAATTAATTTAATGCCATTTCAACTTAATGTAGGATTAAAAAAATCTTTTTATAATTTAACATCTGCATCATCTTGCCATTATGAATTCCAAATCTGATATGAATCCAATGATTTCATGAATCAAATTTTATGAGTTACCACCAGTTATCAAAAAAAAATATTATAATAATAAGTAAACAATAATAATAACAACAACAACAACAACAACTACAACAAATAAATAAATAAATAAATAAATAAATAAATAAATAAACAAGCTCCAAATCCAGTGTGGTAGACTTGGAAGGTCCAAGGAATCATAGCTTATGCAAATGATGATTTCAAGCACAGATTGCAGCCAGGTCATGTGACCTATGAATGCAAAATTGTAGAGTATTGTTAAGAAACAAGTCCTCTATCATCTGCATGATTTTGATTTTGGTTTTATGGCCAAAAGAAAAAATGGGCAGAATAATAATTATAACAACAACAACAACAACAACAACAATAATATTAGCAATAATAAAATAATAATATTAATAATTTGAGTTAAAAGGAGCTCTAAGCTGACATTTTGAACCCCTAATAAACTGAGTAAAAGCAAGATGCGTACACCCATAACAATAATAATAACAACAATAACAACACCACCAACAACAATAATAACAATGATAATAGTAATAATAATAATGACAAAACTTATTCATACAGCATCTTTCATTTTATTACAGGTAATGTCAAACAGAAAAACAAATTACCAAAAATAATGAAAAAGGACAGTTAAAAAAATAAGCAGTATATTTATGTAGTGCCATTTTATAAATAATTCAACAGATGGTACAATTAGTTTGGTCAGAAATTTGTTTTTGTTAATGTATTTGCTTTATTATAAACCAAGTACAGTTCACAGTATACAGTTGGAATGGTACTTCTACCTGTAAGTGCAGTTCCATCTACAGTGTTCTCCATATCAAAAGTTAATAGAAAAAAAAAATCATGTTAGACAATTATTTTTGGATGATAAATCGATGTATATTTAAAGTCAAATTTACTTGTGAAAAGTGGTAAACATTATTTTATAGAACTCCACCAACAGTAATTTACATTTTATAACTATAATTAAATGTTTTAGTTGCTGCATGAATCTTTAATGAAAAAAGTCCTGAATTATCTAAAGTAACAAATAAGAGCATTAATACATTCAGATTGTTACATTAAAGGATGAGTCTTCGAAGCTTCACTGGAATGTTTGACAATGTAGTCTTGAGTCTGTTTAGAGTCTTGAGTGTGTAGGTGAAACATCATCACAAAACCATCTATCTACAAATTTCTTAGAAATGTTACAAATGTATGATATAAAGTCATAATCACATATAAAAACATTCTGTAAAGCAAATATGGCAATAAAATAAGGAAATTAAACTAAACTAAGCAAAAATTGTGGCATGACGACACTTTGCTAAAAAAAAGGTAATACAAAGTATGCTGCTTACAGTTCCAAGGAGACTTGAACTAGGTTTCTCTAAGGATCTTGAAAATGGAAATCCTACCACAGTTCTTTCTGTTACACTTGCTTTGGTTTGTATAGGTAATGCCTGACAGCCTTCATTATTATTATTATTATTATTATTATTATTTTGGTATTTAATTTACCTGATGCAAAATAAACAAACAAATAAATAAATAAAAATAGTGGTGAGTCTAACAATTTTACACCCTACTGGATCTCACAGGGCTTGGATTGAAATTTTAACTGTTTTAGATAACCAACCAGACTTTTAAATTCAAGAAAACAAATTAAATTCAAATGCAGTGAAAAAAGACCATTAAGAAAGAAAGTAGGGGAAAGCACATGCTCTGATTGGACATAAAATATGTGCTATGATATATTCCATTCCATTTACATATTCCATTATTCCATTTCACAGGAGCATATAAACATAACAAAAACTAATATGCTTCTATAACATATGTCTAGTAAAAGAGGCAACATCCTATGCACTAATAAATAAAACAAATAAATTAACAAATAAAAAAAACCCCAACAAATATTACATGCATCCTCACAACTGTTTACCTGATAGAAATAAACTTAACAAAACTTGTATTAAATTATTGTATTTTTTAGTAAAGTATGCCTTTTTGTTTTGTTTTGTTGTACATTGTATTTGAAAGAGCTGTTTTATTCTAATTTTACAGGTACGTTTACTCCTTTAAATTTACCTAAAAGACATATTTTAATTGTAAAAATTTTAAAAATAAAAAAGTTTTCATTGAATGAGTCTGAGGTACCCATAATACTCATTGCAGTTCAGTGGTTGTCTGTCCTTGGACCACCTTTGGTAGGTTCTTACCACTACATACCAGGAACAACCCATGAGACCTGCTGTTTTGGAAATGAATGGACCCATAGTCAGGTCATGCATGCTTATCTTTTTTTGCTTCCAACACATAAACTTTGAGAACTGTTCACTTTCTACCAAATACATCCCACTCCTTATCAGGTGCCACTGTAACAAGATAATCAATATTATTCACTTGACCTGCCTGGAAAATTTTGAAAGACTAATTTTGTTTTTATTCTTAAATCAAGAACATCTCATTTTGCTTAAAAAAAAGAATTAAATAAATTAAATAAATAGTCTTATTTGACAAAGGAAAGTATAAAAACACTACTGTGATCATCACTATCCTCTTGAAATAAAACCAATTTGGATGGAAAAATCAATTAACTGAATTGGGGAAATAAATCCATTCTTCATGCAAAAAGAGTTTAAATGAAAAGTTTTGATTGAGGTAGAGAAGGGTTCACTTTTGGCTTTACTGGCAGAGGGATATAATGAGCTCAGGTTGCCTCCATGTTCAAAATTATAAAGAGCCCATTTTAAAAGAACAAGGTAAAATAGCAGATACTAAGGACAACAAAGTTACAGCTTGGCAGAAATTGACTATCCATTGACCAGGATGATCATCAACTTTGTTCGAAGGACAGTTAACAACTGTGGGATGACATTAAGTAAACTAAGAAAAGGACGGCAAAAGGCAAAAGGGGTTACATGCATGGAGAAGATGGTGCTCCAGGCAGGGTTAAAGTCATGCAAAACTAGAAAATCCCTGTCATCATGAGCAGCAAACATGGTACAGGCTGGGGATTTGTTAAGGACCAAAAAGATTGGACAATGGAATACTGGAGTAAAGATATTCTCTGAAATGAGTCCAATTTTCAGTTTTCATCACCAGGTCATCTACTACAATGTCTTGCACCCATTGTAAAAGAAGGTGGAGAACAGGGGACGATCTGGGGGTGATTCAGCTAAGGCTGAAATCGAGCAGATATATTTGTAAAAGATGCATAAATCAAGCCATGTAGAAGGTAATTCTGGAAGAAAACTTGCTTCTTTCTGCTCTGACAATGTCCTAACTCTAAGGAATGGGTTTTCCAGCAGGACAATGCTCCACATAAAAAAACAGCCAGGTCAATCAAGGTGTGGACAGAGGGCAACAAAATCATGATACTGTCATGACCAGCCCAATCTCCACACCTGAACCCCTGTGAGAACCTCTGGAGTGTGATCAAGAGGAAATAGATGGTCACAAACCATCAAACAAAGCTGAGCTGACTGAATTTATGCACCAGGAGTGGCATAAAGTCATCCAACAGCAACATGAAAGGCTGGTACAGAGAATGTGAAGACACATGAAAGCTTAAATGTCAGGGTTATTCCACCAAATATTGATTTCTGATTGTATTTTTATTGAGTTTCTGAAGTTTAACATTAGTATTGTGTTGTCTGAAATGTAATATGATCTTAATTTCTATGCATTGCGCAGTGTCTGAAAACACTGCATCTTTTCTTATTTAAATTATTTTACTTTATTTTATTTGTTTATTCTTACTTTTTTGACCAGTCATCATAACTGACAATATTTCTTTTTGGAATTAAAAGAAATGTCAGTAGTTCATGGAATAAAAGAAAAATGTTCATGTTTCTGAAACATAATTTTGCAGTATTGACATTTTGTTGCTATGCAGCCTGCAATGAAAACATACAGTAAACAAAAAATATTTTCCAGCTGTATTTATTTTATTTAATTAATAATGCAACTTATTATCACTAAGCAAAGGATACAGTGGTTTGCAAAAGTGTTCTCCCCTTGGCATACTTCCTATTTTGTTGCCTTACAATCTGTAATCTAAATAGATCTTTTCTTGGATTTTATATGGACCCACACAAAACAGTCTGAATTGGAAAAAGAAAACTAACAAACACACAAACATGCTATGACAACCCTAAATATGATCTGGTGCACCCAATTACCTTTAGTAAGTTACGTAATTATTTAAATAAGGCCCACCTGTGTCCAATCCAAGTGTCACATGTCCTCAGTATATTTACACCTCTTCTCAAAGGCCTGAGAGTCTGCAACACCACCAATCAAGATGAAACACCAAGCAAGTTGAAACACATCATTGAGACCAAGCAGCTCTCCAAACAGGTCAGGAGTCAACAAGTTGTGAAGAAATAAAAATCAGGGTTTGGTTATTAAAAAATATTCGACACCAATGAAGTACTATTAAATCCATCACTACAAAGTGGAAAGAATATGGCACCACAAACCCCCCCCCAAAAAAAAAAAAAAAAAAAAAAAAAATGCCCAGAGAGGGCTGTGCACCAAAACTCACAGACTGCGCAAGGAGGGCATTAATCAGAAAGGCAATATAGAGACCAAAAGTAACCCTGAAGGAGCTGAAAAGCTCCACAGCAGAGACTGGTGTATCCATCCATAGGACCACCTCAAGCTGTACAGTCCACAGAGCTAGGCTTTACATAACGTTCAGAGTTAACCAAAAGGCATGTCTGACACTTCCCAAACATATGAAAAAGTCTCCTTCTCAGATATGACTAAAATGTAACTTTTGGCTATAAGGGAAAATGCTAGGTCTGGTGGAAACTCAACAACTTTCATCACAGCAAGGATGCCATCTCCACAGTGAAGGTGGAGGCACTATCCTGCTGTGGGGACTGAAAAATGGTCATAATTGGGGGAATGATGGATGGTGCTAAATACAGGCAAATTGTAAGGGATTTCATGAAATAGCAACATGAAGTTCACATGACATGATTCAAGCGATAACCAATCAGAGCTTAAACATAGCACTGTTTGACAGATGCTGATTGCAATGATTCTGCTGCTGAGAGCACTGATTTTTACTGATTTTCCCAAAACATTTCCCACAGAAAAACAATGAACATGAGTTTAATTGTTCTGCCTACATTAATATGAAAGGGCAGCTCATTATTGACCTTTTTAAAAATGCTGTGCTTTTAGACTGCACACTGAAATTTTACAAGGTCAATTACCAGAAATGCGATTCTTGGGTCCACATTTTTATGTAGGAAACATGTAAAAGGGTTACCTAGGCCACAAGAGCTGACAATACTTCAATCCACTTCTCTTAAGGGGTGATTTGCATGCAGCTCAGCAGCAAAGCATGTCACTCATTTCTTACTGTGTGGATGCTGCTTAAACGGTATTTCCTTTCCACTGGATTTACTGTTTTATGATAAGTCCAAATTTTGGGCTCATCTAACCATAACACCTTTTTTCAGTTGGCTTTAGAATCTTCAAGGTTTGTTTTGGCAAAGCTCAATGGATTAGTGGCTTCTTCCTTGCAAGCCTCCCATACAAGCTACATTTATGAAGTATTTGTGATATCACTGTGACATGCACACAAAGACCTCTCTTTGCCAAACATTTCTGTAACTATTTGAGAGTTGCCACAGGCCTCTTGATAGCCTATCTGACCAGGTTCTTCCTTGCTCTTCTATATTCTTTGGAGAAACAGCCTGATCCAAGAAGGGAGTACAAACCAATCCAATTTCTGATTATGGATCTTACTGTGCTTCCATGGATTAATAGTCTTTTATTTATTTTTGTATCTATCTTCTTACATGTGTCAGTCCACAACTTTACCCCTGTGATCTTTTGATAGTGCCGTCCTGCTCATTGTTGATTGTTTGCTTTCCGTTTCACATCCAAGCACGGAAATGCTTAGAATTTTTGCAGGAGCATGGAAACTAATTAGTTAATTAACCTGATTAATTTTACAAGTATTTTTACAAGGGTATCATTTAACCATCCCATTTACTCTTTTTTAATTGATTTTTTAAATTGTTGCTATTATACTTTTGAGTTGGCTGTTATAAAATACATCTAGAAATTGTGTGTGTGTGTGTGTGTTCATTTCAGGCTGCAAAGCATCAAAATACAGTACAGAAATTATGAAGGAGGTGATTAATTTCAATATATATATATATACACACACACATACATGTATACATGCAGTATATACACTCTCAACAAAATGATTCCAACAGCCTCATCAAAATTATGCTACTAAAACAATCTTGACCTGAACTGAAGCTCTTCTCTGGACTCAGTTCATTGTTGCTTCATAATGTGCTTGCAATACTGCATAATTTCTCATCTCCTAGAGGTCTGTCCTTATTGGGGTGTATACAGGGTGTATTTTTACTAAGATCACTGTTAGGTCTTTTTAGTGAATGTCCAATGAAACTGAACTGCATGTTGATTATTGTATGGTAGAGTAGGTTTAAACCTGAACATCTACTTTAAGTTAAGTACATCTAAGTTGCTCATTTCTTGCAGCACATACTGTAGCACATACTGTAGTCCTAGCTTACCCAGTTATCTGACTGTTACTCAATTCAGCACTATCAAGACTGTGTCTGTTTATTGAACCAAACAATAATTAGTAAATAAATGAACAAAAAAATTAATCATAGCGAATGTATAGCCAGAACTTTTAATTTAAAAATTGTTAAATTAGTTAAAAGTTAAATCTCTTCTAAAGCATGTATTGTTAATAAAATCATTACTAATCAGGTGTTTAATAACAATACTTGCTTTAGAATAAATTTAACCTTTAACAAATTAAACAATTTTTAAATTAAAAGTGCTGCCTATACACAATATATACAATTGCATATACTATTACTAAGATGCATTTCAATTAAAATAAGATAATGATCTGAAATAATTTCTGACTGTTGAAGTGTGACCTATATTTCCAATCTTATTTCACTTGAAATGCATCTTAATAATTATATATGCAATTGTATCAAATGTACTTTTACATAAACTTCTGTGCAGAGTTTCAGTAATGTTCCTGAATTAACAACTATCATTGGATCACCATCAGACCCCAAAAAATTGGAATAGGCAATTAATTTTTTAGCGGTTTGCGCAGTACTCCAGAGGATATGCACACATTAAAACATACCACTCATAAATGTAAATGGTGTCAAACTAAATTACTGGTATTCCAATTAGCATAGAAGGAGTCTCCTTAACTATAGAAACGCTGATAGAGTAACAAATATCTCAAATATCATAGAAGATAATGCAAAAATTCAAGATATTTATTAATTATTTTAGCAAAATTAATTATGAATAAGAGTCTTAAAAACATGCACACCATCAACTTAAAGCAGAGATAACTTTATGAATTTTTAAAGTTATAATTGAAAATATTGCGCAACAAAAAATTCTCTAATAACCAAATAAATAACAATACACCTTTATCAGTATATTCAATTTCCACCTCATCATTTTCCTTATTCATCAATAATCAATTTCCTTATTCATCAATAATCAATTTCCTTATCAAAATCATCAACCTGTATGTAGATCCAGTAACTACATGTCTGTTTAAACAGATACCACCATGAGCAATCCATTTCTTTAATGTAATTTATTCTTCCTATAGGACTGATTATAAACCTAAATCCTTTAAACAAGCAGTTTTCAAACACCTGACCTCAACCCAATGTTAGCTGTCCAACTGTAAACCAATATCAAGCCTTTTATCTCTAACATCTTAAAAAAAAATATGTAGGGCAGCAGTTAAGTTCTTATCTATATAAGATTAACATTCATGAAACATCAGTCAGGATTTTTTAAGCATCATATCACAGAGACAGCACTAGTTCAGGTGACAAATGAGCTACTTCTGTCCTCTGAGCAGGATTCTTGCATGTAATACTTGACTTTATTGCAGCTTTTGACACCATTGATCATACTGTTCTTCTTGATAGATAAGAAAATGTAATTAGAGTTAAGAGAACATATTTTCCTTATTTAGGTCTAAGTTAACTGATCATTATCAGATATTTAGATACGACATCTCTGTACAAACTAATGTTTAGCTAGCTGATTCACAAGGTTGTGTTTTAGATCCTCTGCTTTCCAACTCCTGTATAT
>JAOUQZ010071982.1:0-18403 GCA_028564935.1 Neosilurus hyrtlii
TTGAAGACTAAATGTCCTCGATGCCTGACTGCCAACATCTGCATAGTGAACAGAACACACGATTGTGACTCAATTCCGAGACGATAGTTCCTTATTTCTGCTCGTCAGAAACATTACTGATGGTTAACGCATTAATTCAACACTTATTACATTTTAATATTAAAATACTTTACTCTCTTACTCTCTATAGGAACTTGTTAAAATGTGATCTACTTACTTGACATGAAAAGAATAAAAATAAAAAGGCAGTACATGATAAAATTCTCACGTCCTGTTCCACTGTGAAGTAGATTCTATATCTGTAGAATCTTGGCCAGTTCCTGTTTAAGTTTCCCAACATTAAAAACCACAGTAGTGTTTGTGTTTTTATGTTTTATCCTCTTTATTGCCTGGAAAAACAATATACCAGAATAGAAATCCTATATATTACGTTTTTTTCGGGTTTTTTTTGGGATTGTTTGTTTGTTTGTTTGTTTTTCTGGTTCCTAGAAGTGAGAGGAAACCAGAGAACCCCCAAAAAAACCTATCCAGACACAATCAGAACATGAGAAGCCCCACACAGGTAGTAGACTGAGCTCAGGATCGAAGTAAGGACCTAAGAACCATTGACTGTATAGCAGTGGACAACATGCTAACGCTAGGGAGAATGCAAATAACCCACCATTTCGTGAAAGGCGCAGTTAGTGTACGCATACTATGCCCTTCTCTGGTCTGAGCATATGCAGTCAACGCGTGGAGCCCCATTGCTATTGTCAGATTCTCATTCTCTTTATTTCATTTATTCAGAGAGCTTAAATAGGTTTAGCTGGAGATAGTTCAGTAATACTGGGTGGTGTGGTGGCGTAGTGGTTAGCACGTCTGCCTATTGGCAAGAGAGTCCTGAATTCAAGTCCTGGGCTCGGTGAGGGCATTTCTCTGAGGAGTTTGCATGTTCTCCCCGTGCTTGTGTGGGTTTCCTCCAGGTACTCCGGCTTCCTCCGACAATCCAGAGACATGCATGTTAGGCAAATTGGCTGTTTCAAATCGCATTTTCATTTCATTCATTTTCTAAGCTGCTTAATCCTAACTAAGATCGCGAGGTCACGGGGCTCAGCCAACTCTGGGCAAAGGTGGGGTACACCCTGAACAGGTCCCCAGGCCATTGCAGGGCCAGTATACATACAACCATTCACATTCACACTCACACCTAGGGGCAATTTGGAAATGCCAATCAGCCTACTGCGCAGGTTTTTGGATTGTGGGAGGTAAACAGAGTACCCAGAGGAAACCCACGCAACATACAAACTCCACACAAAAATGCCCCGAGACCAGAGATCGAATCCAGGACGTTCTTGCTATGAGGTGAACGTGCTAAGCACTATGCCACAGTGCTGCCTGTTAGCAAAGCTTTAATAAGTTCATGAATGTAATGAATAGACAGATGGTGCAGCTCGAGCCACGTCTGGTCTGTTCTGGGATGCTTGTTTGGCAGTTTTATTGTGTAACATGCAGTTTTGAGAGAGTTCAGAGGAAATTTACAGCAGAGGAAGAAAAGAAGAATTAAATGAAAGCTTTTTATTGATATACTTTACTTTATTAAAGGTTTTTCAGCAAAATTACAGAAGAATGGTTTTAGTAAATACAAAACATTATTTAACTGCACATTCATAAACATTAACAGTGAAGAAGTTCTATTTGTTGGATTTATTGTTTCTATAGTAACAACCTTCACTAGGGCATGTTCAACGAGTGTGTGTGTGTGTGTGTGTGTGTGTGTGTGTGTGCGTGCGTGTGTGCGTGCGTGTGTGTGTGTGTGTGCGTGTGTGTGCAACTGCAGATATGGTGAAATTTTATCTCAGGAAATACACTGCCCGGTTAAAAAAATGTCGCACACACAACTTTGCTGTTGTTCCCCCTTAGCCTTGCTTACAGCACATAATCATCATGCTATTGTTTCTTGAATTGACGAGGAAAAATCTGAACCACTCCATAAAGTCTTCTCCAGCACATCCTGGTCAGGACTCTGGGGTGCCAATACATATGTAAAAATGATTCCTCATGCTCCCTGAACCACTCTTTCATTATTTGAGTCGACGTTTTATATCCGTGCCATCAGAGAAAGAAAAAGTCCATTGATGTGATAACCTGCTCATTTAGTACATTCAGATCATCAGCTGACTTAATTTTATTGCCACATTAATGTTGCTGAGCCTCGACCTGACCAGCTGGAGCAACAATGCCATGGAGATTACATGCTGTGATTAAGGATAAATGCTCTCCATGAAAATATTACATTGTGCGATTTTTTTTTTTTTTTAATTTTTTGGCAGGGCAGTGTATTTATTACTAAATTTTCTTTGAAGGGAGGCTCCAGTGTCATTGATTTGTATTAGGCAAAGGAAACACTGTAAATAATTCTTTCCTCAATGTAACATGGACTTTGCGACTGACAACTTTATCCTCCGAAGACAGAAACCTAATGTTGTGTCTTTTCCCATTTCCTCACACTACTTCTGTTCCCTTCCAACTGATAATTACTGAATTGGTCAACATCTTCAAACAAGAAGAATTCTGGGGAAAAGGTAATACCTAATGGACCTCATATCAAGATCTTACAAGGACATACACACAGTGTAGTTGGGAGAAAATATGATGCTTTCACATGAGGACAGTGGGGTCACAAGAGGCTATATTTTATTGATAACATAAAAAAATTATATATATTTAAAATTATTACTTTCAGGAGAGATGGAATGTTTATCCATTTGTAATTACATTTCAGAAGTCTTTCTCAGTAACAACTTGAGCTAAACTGTTCAGCAAGATGACAGAACTGTTCCAGCCTCCACTTTTCCTCGGATAAATCTGTGGACAGAACGTCAGCAGTTTTAGTGCTTACAGAGCATCCAGAATGGCTTTGTAATACTACCAAAAGTATGTGGACACCCAACCATCACATCTAAATAAGTGTACACTACCAGTCAAAAGTTTGTTGTGTGCACAAACTTCCGACTGATATTCAGGGGGTGATCACACTAGGGCTGCGATAAAAAAGCGATCAATGCAAATTGGGTTTTTTATGAATTTTTTTGCAAATTGTGAATTTCGCATCAAGCTGTTGTTGCGACTCCACACGCAAGGGAGTATTTTGTAGCTTAAATACGTATATTTGTGAGTGATTTGCAAGTAGTTTGTTTGGCGAAAAAAGCGACTCTCCTGTCGTAAATCAGTCGCGTTTTGTTGTCAAACCATTCAATTTTTATTTGCGCATTATTAGCACAAACAAAATGCAAATGAAATATCAATGCTGACAAAATATACGGAATGTAGTGAATGCCAGCAAGTCTCAAATTTTTCTCAAAGTTTTTCCATAAAAAGAAGCTTCCCATTTGTCACTTTTCCTTGCGAATGAAAAATTAATAATTTGCAAGAAAAATGCAAAGATTGCAACCTTGTGTGGACTTCATTTTGCAACATTTCCAGAAATTTGAAACGTTTGAATTTTTTTGCAATGAGTTCACGAACCAGGTGACCAAAACAAGATCGGAGAATGAAAGGTGACAGCCATGAATTTCCATTAGCATCAGTCGTTTTTCTATCGCACCTTTAGTGTGATCACCCCCTTATGTTTATAAGAACTAGAGTCATCACTGTACCAGAACTAAAAATCCCAAATTATTTCAGTTATTTTTCATTTTATGAACACACACACTCAAAAGGTTTTATTTATAAATGTATTTTTTATATTTATACATGTAGTATTTAATTTTTATTAACTGAGTTTAAATCAGTGGAATAACATCAGACCAGTTAGACGTTGCCTAAGTTCCTGATTTCCCAAATTCCAAGTTGAATAATTGTCCCATTGCACTCTCATCACAAACTTTAACTGCAGAAAGTTTTTCAGTGTTATGGGTCTAGTCAATTGCAGCATAACTAATCATAAAAGAAATGAGCCTGGTAAGGGAAAAAATGTTACATTTACATTTACGGTGTTTGGCAGACATCCTTCTCCAGAGTAACTTATTTTTTATTGCATTCATACAACTGAGTAGTTGAGGGTTAAGGGCTTTTGCTCAAGGGCCCAACAGGGGTGGCTTGGTGATATCGAGGCTTGATATCACGCCGACCTTCTGATCAGTAACCCACAGCCTTACCCTCTGAGATACCACCAACACCCCTATAATATACAGTCCGAGTCAAAAGTCTGGACCCACCAACTCATTCTAACTGAAGGTGTGTCCAAACTTCTGACTGGTAATGTATATGAGTTGAAGCTCAAATATGGGGTCCTTATCCTTTTCTCTCGCATGCCTACATATAAATGTGATGGGGAGGTATCCACAAACCTTAATAATGTGTTTTAAACTTAGACACACCGTAAGTTCATTTTCAGGATCATCCAGCGTCTTACGACTGGGTATCTTCTCTATGAGGGGAAAAAATAAAATAAAATGGTTACGAATTTAAACTTATGATCTGAAATGTTTCTCTATAAATGTAACACTATACATCTCTTTTGGTAACTTTTTAGAGTTACTTCATTACTTCTAAGGTTTGACAAAAGAGACTTTTATATTACAGTAAAACTTCACAAAGTTACTGTTAGTTCATAAAGAGAAACCAACATAGAGCATTCTGTATGTTATTATACAATTTTAGATGATATGTATACACAAGGGGAGGCCACAGTGGCGTAGTGCTCAGCATGTCCGCCACGACAAGAAGGTCCTGGGGTCAATTTCTGGACTCGGACGTTTTTGTGTGGAGTTTGCATATTTTCCCTGTGCTTGCATGGGTCTCCTCTGGGTATTATATTTACCTCTGACAGTCTAAAGACATGCACAATAGACTAGTTGGCTGATCCAAATTGACCCTAAGAGTGAGTGTGAGTGTGTACACCTGCGATCTGTTCAGGGTGTACCCTGCCTTTGCCCCGCCCAGTGTCCGCAGTGAGCCTAGTAGGATTAAGTGGTAGACGAGCGAGTGAGTGATGATGAGAGTGTATACACAACAATGTAGAGGCATGCAATAAAAATTTTGTGAAAGTCCAGTTTCATGAAGCTGGTTTTCCCTTGGCTAAAGGATAAAAACAGATTCATCTTTCTTTTAATGCCTAGTTATTGGCTACCAATTGTTTTTTTTCCTGGGTTCACCGGTTTCCTCCCCCTGCTGAAAACTCCAGCACAGTTTGATCAGCAACCAGCTGTCCAAAACACAACTAAATGCTGGTATGAAAATACTCAGCCAAACCCTACTAGGGTCACGGGGGGCTGGTGCCTATCTCAGCCGACATTGAGTGAACAGCTCACTAGACCATCACAAGGCCAACACACACACATACACACAACCATTCACACTCATACTCACTCCTAAGGTGAGGACCCACGCAAGGGCAGGGGGAACATGCAAACATCATACAGAAATGCCTGGGACTTGAACCCAGAACCTTTTTGCTTTGAGGCAAAAGTGCTAACCATTACACAACATTGCCACCTGTCCCACTATGGAAACAGTTCCTGAATAACAGCTACTAATTCTACATTGTACAAAAAAATTACACAACGCTTAATAACAAACAAACAAACTAACATTTGTTGATCTCCCGGAAAAATCCAGTTTAACCTCTTAATAGCCAAAACGTAATGCTTTCAAGTTAACAATCAAGTTCTTTTCCAGCTTCTTGATTACTTCTATAAACTGATTTGTCTACAGCGTCTAAATCTCTAAATCTGATTTGTCTAAATCTCCCCAAAACATGCTTGTAGTTGGAGTGTCTATGTATGATCCATGTTGTCCCTCAGTGTGAATAAGTGAACGTGTCCGCAAAGTGCTCTGTAATGGAGTGCTGTCCTAAAAATGAGTATTTCTGCCTCACGCCCAGTGTTCCCTCGATAGACTCCGGATCCATTGTGTCCCTGACAAAAATAAAGCAGTTAGAGACAGTGAGTGATTTAGCCATTTCATTTTTACCAGAGCTTTGTAAACAGTAAGAGCTCTTCCAAACCGACTCAGCTCACTGAGAGTGTGGAATACATTCTGAACATTTAACCATTATGTCTTACCAAGTGTCGCTGGTGTCTTTATTATGATCAAAATAGCACCATTAAGTGCAATGGGTGATAATTATTTATTGGGTGATAATTATTTAAGAGGGCGGCATGCTGGCGCAGTGGTTAGCACGTCTGCCTCACAGAAAGAAGGCCTGGGTTCTAGTTCTGTGTGGAGTTTGTACATTCTCCCCATGCTTGTGTGGGTTTCCTTCGGGTACTCCGGTTTCCTTCCACATTCTAAAAACATGCACCGTAGGCTAACTGGCTGTTCCAAATCGCCTCTAGGTGTGAATGGTTGTGTGTGTTTGCCCTGCGATGGCCTGGCAAACTGTTCAGGGTGTACCCCGTCTTTGCCCAGAGTTGGCTGAGATGGGCGCCATCCTCCCCGCGACCCTAATTAGGGTTAAGCAGCTTAGAAAATTAATGAATGAATGAATATCAAGAAAAATAGAAACAAGTGAATAGTTCTTTATAGCATTTAAATCCCTCTTTAGTGAGTAGGGGGAAGTGCGTGAGTGAGTGATTTCGGACACAGGGTATTTGATATGTAATGTGCGTTATTAAATACGGAGAAAAATACCAATATATTATCAACAGCGTTAAACTGTAGTCAAACAGACTATTTGATTACAGTCATAGATCTGCTAGCCAAGGAAAAAGCCAGAGCAGTACCTGGTCAATGTAAATATAAAAACATACCACAGGTGATGTACAGATGACGAAGAAAGTAAAGAAACCCATATAATTCGATTTGAACTGATTTATTTAGGAACTTACGATATTTTTTCCATATCCAGAACCTTGTTACCAAGATTACACTCAGCACGAGGACAAGAACTCCACCGGCTATCAGAAGGGATTGCCAAATGTTCAGACTGAAACAATACAACAGATATAAGTAAGTACAAACTCTCTTATGTACAAACCATTATTAAATATTAATCAACGTCTGGCCAATCAGATTCAAGAATTCAACTGCGCTGTTGAAGAAATTAGTAAAGCAGTGATGTAATGCTGTAAAAATGTGTCTGATAGTTGAGCTACTCACCCGGCGCTGTCCTCAGACAAATGCGATTGTGTTTTTACCTCCAAGGTAGCTGTAGAGAAACAGACGATGTAGAAAACTGAACTGATATTTTAAAAGTGCAAGTAATTTTATATATTAACATAAACCTAACGTACAGAATTCACTGAACTTCACTCTCTCACTCACTCACTCATTTTCCAAACTGCTTAATTCTATTACGGTAACAGCGAGTCTATCTCAGCTGACACTGGGCAAAGACGGGGTATACTCTGAACAACTCGCCAGACCATCGCAGGGCCAACACATACACAATCATGTACACGTCAAAACCTAGGGGTTATTTAGCCCAGTGTTCAAGTCTTTGAGTGTGAGTGTTATTGGTTATGTGTGTTGGTCTCGTGTGTAGCGAGCTGTTCATGGAGTACCCCGACCTTCACGCAGAGTTGGCTGAGATAGGCACCAACCTCCCCACGATCTTAATAAGGATTAAGCAGTTTCAAAAATGAATGAATGAACAAATGTGTGTTTATGTGTGCGTTGGCCTGTTACATACTCGTAGTTGGTCTTGGAGTGACTGACACTTTAACAGGCACATGGTGCTCGCCGGTTCCACAATAATACCATCCTGCATCCCCCATCTTCAGCTGCCTCATTGTCACAGTAAGTGTGTCCTTCCTGTCATCACTGATAATCAGGGATTCGCTGCTGAAGGTTCCATTGTTTGTAGCCTTGCAGCTCTGGTGGTCGCCACTCCTGCACCACTTTTTCTCATTTGTTCTAATTGAAAGAAAACAGCAACAAGGGCCTCTGTAAAACTGTTTCTGTTCTGTACAATCACTGTGGTGTGCTCATGGCCCTGTATGTTTCTTTCGTTTTAAGTGTAACTTAAATAAAGGAAAAGTAGGAACTGGTGGGAGGACTCACTCACTCATTCACTCACTCACTCATCTAGAGACTGGAGTGTATAACAGCAGGCTTGTGCAAAATTCCAAACTGAATTGAGAATGTATCCCAAATTCCAATTCACCTCCATGAATTTGAATTGAATTTCAAATTGTGGTTTCAAAACAGGAAGAAGAATTGCAATTTAAATTCGAATTGAAGGAAGTTCCAATTGATAATTTTGGTGTATTCCAGAATCATGCTTACCAGTATATGTAAAACAGTTATGTATGGAATATACTGGTAAGCATGATTCTGGAATACACCAAAATTATTAATTGGAACTTCCTTCAATTTGAATTTGAATTGCACTTCTTCTTCCTGTCATGTGTCTACCTGAGTAAAGCAGGCCTGACAGAGGATGCTGATACTTTGGTGTTTTGAAAAGAAAACCAGAGCAGTTTTCCAAACCTAGCTGTACTTCCCTGCAAATATCTGGCCACACCTGCATCCTCTGCACCTTTTGAGAGGATCTTTAGTGTTGCAGGAACGATATTCCAATCAGAAAGATGTCGACTCAGTGATAAAACCTTTGAGGAACTTATGACAATTGGATGCAACACTGTTACTTTAATAAATTATCACTTCACTTACCGCAATTTTGTCATTTGCTCATTTTCAAATGAAAAGAATATTACAAATTATTCAAAAAATTTGTGTTTAATTTTAAGTGTTTGTAAAGTATTTTTAGTACTTAAACCAAAACCTTTATTAAACGTGACAAATTCTTCCTGTTTCTCAGCTATAAGGAATTTCTCTGAATTGCAATAAATTCAATTCCACTTCCTGTAATTTCAATTCAAATTCCAATTCAATATTCTGCGGGATGAAGGCAATTCAATTCAATAGAATAGAATAGAAATTCCAAATTCGGTATTTTGCACAAGCCTGCAACACACACAACCATTCACACTCACACTCACACCTAGTGGCAAATCTGCATGTAATTGGACTGTAGGAGGAAACTGGAGTACCCAGAGGAAACCCATGCAAGCATGGGGAGAACATAAAAACTCCATACAGAAACACCCTCAGCAAGCCCACGACTCGAACCTAGGACTTTCTTGTTGTGAGGTTGACGTGCTAACCACTCAATATATTGAATGTGTTACCTGTGTTTCTCACTGTAAAGGAACGTCACAGTGACACTGCCACCCTCTTCAGCACTTACTGTATCTGTTTCTACTGACATTCCTAAAATACAAATAATAACATATGAGTGTTAGATATTGCCCTTTAAAGGTCTCGGAGAATATGTGAAAACTGTATGATGCACATAAATTTTTCTATATTTAGCCATTTAGCCCTTATTCCACAAATCAAATCATTCATGACCTGTTAATAATAACAATAATAATAACAACAACAACAACAACAACAACAACAATAATAATAATAATAATAATAATAATACATTCATTCATTTATTCCCCCAACTGCTTAGTCCTACTAGAGTCACAGGGAAACTTGGAGCCTATCTAAGCTGACTATGGGTGACTCCTGACTCAAGGCTCACTAGTCCATAGCAGGGCAACATACACACACACACACACACACACACACACACACACAACTATTCAAACTCACACTTACACCTAGGGGAAATTTGGAACAGTCAGTTAGCATTATGTGCATGTCTTTGGACTGTGGGAGGAAACCAGAGTACCCAGAGGAAACCCACAAAAGCATGGGGAGAACATGCAAACTGGACACAGAAACATCCCTGTCAAGCCCAGGACTCGAACACAGGACTTTCTTGCTGTGAGGCAGATGTGCTCACTACTACAGCACCGTGCCGCCCAATAATAATAATACAGGTTGGAGGGGCAGTGGTGTCCCGGTGGAAGGGTGCTGGATTACTGATCCCAAGGTCGGGGGTTCAAGCCTCACTATCAACTACATGTCACTGCTGTCCCCCCAGTGCAGCTAACTGGGTTATCAAAGGCCGGCCATGTTTCACACTGTCTGTGGTGAGAGGCATGTAAAAGAAAAGGTGCTGACTTTCGTCAACAATAGGCTGCATTGCTATCAGCAAGTTTCAGCAGTGCGATGGCCTGGCAAGCTGTCCAGGGTGTACTTTGCCCTCGCCCAGAGTCAGCTGAGATGGGTTTCTCCGACAGTCCCAAAACATGCACATTAGGCTGTTGTAAATTGCCCCTAGGTGTGAGTGCGAGAGTGAATGGTTGTGTGTGTTGGCCCTGTGGATTGCTGAGCTTTTCATGGTGTACCCCACCTTCACCCAGTGTCGGCTGAGATAGGCTCCGGCGTCCCCATGACCCTAATGAGATCAAGCGGTTCAGCAAATGAGTGAGATGAGTGAAAAAGGTGATGTATACCAAATGTAAAGAATGTAGCTGTTTATGCAAATTAGATGATTTGAAATAGAACAGGTTGACATTTAAGAAGTCTTCTTCCACATATTTATACACACACTCAGATCAAGATTGAATCAGCTTCTATAACTAACCCTGTATGACATTGATATGCAGTGACGCGGTGCTGTCCTTGCTCCATATCCCGCCTATCTCCACCCCACACCAATACCAGCCCGACTCCGTCTCCTTCAGGTCGTGCATGGTCACTGTGAACACCTGCTGTGTTGGGTCATCTTTGATCGTTATTTTGGCGTTTGGATCTGACTGGTCCGTACGTGCCAGAATGCTACAGAAGTCCTTTATGGAGCCTTGGCACCAGTACTTCACATTGGGGGTGTACTCAGGGCTGTAATGACAGGGAAGAGTGATCGATTGACCCGCGAGCCTGGTCTGTTCTTTCTCTGTAGTCACAGCACACTGGATACCTACAGCCAAGAAGAAAAACAAGCCAAGGTTTATTTTAATCCCTGAACACAATGCTTCTGATTCAGTAAAAAAAAAAAAGTACCGAGAAGTTTGTGTGGGTGGGAAAATCTTACTCAGCGAAAGTGAAATTGTGAACATAGTCAGAATGGAAGCATCTATAGTCAATAACAGCATTCGAGAGTCTAGTAGAAAAAAAAGGTGGCAATCTACACAAAAATTTCATTCATTCATCCATTTACTGAACAACTTAATCCAACTAGGGCTGTTGGGAGGATGAAGCCTATCTCAGCCGATTCTGGGAGAAGGTGGGGTACACCCTGAACAGATCTCAAGTCCATCACACACACACAACCATTCACACTCACACCTAAGGGCAATTTGGAGCAGCCAAATAGCCTAATGTGCATGTCTTTGGACTGTGGGAAGAAACCGGAGGAAACCACTACAAGCACCTCACAGAATCACCCTTGCTGAGCGCGGGACCCGAATCCGAGACCTTCTTGCTGTGAGGCAGATGTAGTAACCACTACTCCAAAATATAAATTTGTATTATTTTATTTATTTATCATCATCATCATCCACTCGATCTGGGGTTATTTATTTATTTATTTTGATTTTGATATACAGTAGTGTGCAGTGAAGATTATACACCACCACTTTTGTCTAAAAGGGCTCCTGATAAAAAGAAGTAAAAATTACTTCTGTATAATTTTTTGTGAAAATGTATTGAACAATGCTATTATAGGCAATGAGAACCCAAAAAAATCCCACCGACAAGTATATTGAGGTAAAAGTATGGCTAATAAACAAAAAAAACTGAAAATACCAATTTTTCAGAAAAATTGAAAGGTATCACTTTTTTTTTTTTTTTTTTTTTGCATAGCATGAATGAACTTCAAACCATATGGAACGGTTTAGCAAGTGATGAAATTGTGGGCAGCCATATTGCAGCGCCCAGGAAACAGTTGGGGGTTAGCTGCCTTGCTCAAGGCTGCTCCAGCCCTGAAGGTGGGAGAATTGGAAGGTGCTGCTTACTCCCCCTGCCACCACCACCACCACACATTTGTTAAACATTTATTACATTCCAGACAAACCTAGAATATGGGGCACTGGGTGCCGTAGCTAGTGTTTCATATCCTTCTTGGAATAAATGCTATAGCAAACGTATTTCACATGCAAACAAGTATTTTTTAAACACCAATTGTTCAGATTGTGAGAAAAACAGCTGCAGTTATCGTTTTGACTCCTTGCATTTACTATAGTAGACAGTTAGTCAATAAAACCTCTTGAACCTTTTGTCTCGATACCTGGAAAAGTTAAACAGTAACATGCTGGGTGGACCCCAAAAATAATGAACCTTGGAATCAGTAAAATAAACAGCACTCGGGCAAAAAAAATAAATGAACACCTCATTATTCTAAGCATACAACTCATCTCACTTACTCACATTTGCCAAACCGCTTACTCCTACTAGGGTTGCAGTGAGGCTGGAGACTATCTCAGCCAACACTGGGCGAAGGTGGGGTACACGCTGAACAGCTCACTAGACCATGGCAGGACCAAAACACACACCACCATTCACACACATTCACACCTAATGACAGTGAGAACCGTCAAATAGCCTTTGTCTTTGCACTGTCAGAGGAAACTGGAGTGACCAGAGGAAACCCATTCAAGCATGGGGAGAGCATGCAAAGTCCACACAGAAACGCCCAAGCTTGGGACTCAAGCCCAGAACCTTCCAGGTGTGAGGCAGACATGCAAACCACTACAACACCATTCCACCATGACACCGTAGTTCCATGTTTACTTTTTTCCCCTCCTAGCAGTATATTCAGTGCAAATACCTATTAAGAACATTTTAAGGCAAACATGGGGTTTATAATAGTCTCAGTTGCTACTTCAAACATCAATAATTGAATATATTATTCAAAAACAATTTTAAAGCAAATAGTTTTCAAATTTTTTACAATTTATGAGAATAAATTGATTATAATAGTAATTTTACCCTCACTCATTTGCCGAACTGCTTAATCCTTCTAGGGTCATGGAGAGGCTGGCGTCTATCTCAGCCAACACTGGGCAAGAACAGGGTACACCCTACACTGCTCGCCAGTCCATCTCAATACCAACAAACACACACAACCATTCAAACTCACACCTAGGGGCAATTTGGAACAGCCAATCAGCCTGATGTACATGTTTTTGGACTGTAGGAGAAAACCGGAATACCTGGAGGAAACCCACACATGCACAGTAGAGGCTGACAGTTTTTCAGGAATCCCACAGGTCACGGGATTCCCACGGGATGGGAGTCAGCTTTACTATTAATCGAGTGGATGGGACGATACAGGATAAAAAAGGTAACAGGAGCAGACGGGAGCAGGAACCAACCAATAGGACAAAAAAACAACACAAACAAACAAAAAAAAAAACGCCCCTATTTTGTAGTTTTCTTTCATTTAGTCTACACTACAACGCAAGTCAAAAGAACTTCATGGCCAGAAGCCAACAGTGGTTCCGTAAGCTGCTTTCCGCCAAAATTAAAAGAAGCAAACACCAGGGGTACCCAGCAGTTTTTTAAGTCTATATATAATAGTACTTAATTATTTCTTACAGCTTAAAATTTCTCGTAAGAAGCAAGACAGTAAAATATTACATCATTCAATTATCGAGTATTTATAAAAAGGTCCATCTGGACCACTTTTCTTAGTATCAAGCTTATGGAGCAGTCCACATAATAGACATGGTTGTATGGCACTAGTAATATGGCAGCCGGCCTGGATTGGCTGGCTTCACTTCTGAGCAGGCTGACAGGAACTTTTTTTAGTCTGACTCAGAATTGGGATGGGACAAATTTTTTTTCTGTTAGAGTGGGATGGGACAGGAGTGAAAATCCACTCTCATATCACCCTCTAAAGTACAGGGAGAACATGAAAACTTCACACAGAAACATCCTTGCCATTCTCAGGACTCGAACCCAGGACCTTCTTGCTGTGAGGTGGATATGCTAACCACTATGCCACCGTGCCATTTAACATACGCTGATTTATTTTACTGATTTAAAACTATGAATATAGTAACACATAGCCATTCAATCATTCATTCATTTTCTGAACCGCTTAATCCTAGTTAGGGTCACATCTCAGCTGACTCTGGGCGAGGGCAAAGTACACCCTGGACAGCTCGCCAGGCCATCGCAGGGCGGAAACACGCTGACGGCAATGCAGTCTACTCTTTACGAAAGTCAGCAATGGTTCTTTTACATGCCTCTCACCACAGACAGTAAGAAACATGGCCGGCATTTGATTACCCAGTTAGCTGCACTGGATGGACAGCAGTGACAACCCAGTGATAGTGGGGCTTGAACCCCATACCTTGGGATCAGTAATCCAGCACCCTTAGTAACAAATAGTATAAGGTAATATAGTAACATTCATCATAAACCATGATCTCTTTTTGAAAACTTCTAATAGTAATCTAATTCTCTGGTAAGAGACATCATGAAAACATCTGCTGAAAATTAATACTTCTGTTTTTTGTTTAGTTTAGTTTTTTTACCCAGTGACTGAAAGAATGTCAGGAGGTTTTCTTTCATTTCCTTTTTACTATGTTTGAAAATACACTCACCAGATTCACCCGAAACCCATTTCCTGAATGATTCATTTCGAAGCATTCCCTTTGACATGAGGTCATTGCTCTAAGTGGTAAAACATAGTGCTAAACGTTCTGACTGTACTCAAGATTAGACTCAATTGTTGTTTTTAATCCATTTAAGCATTTTAATAACCAGGTGAAAGGTCAGGGGTGCTAATTATAAATTATAATTACTTATTATGACAATAAGGACTTATTAAATAATTTAATCAATAAGATAAGTCTATATATTAATTTGAATTGAACTGAACTGAATTGAATTGACTTTGAATTGGTTTATTCTGTCAGCAGTGATTTTTATGCTACTAGGATTAACTGCTTCAACTAGAAAAAGAGTCTACCAACAGAACCAATTGGGGCAACCGTGGTTTAATGGTAAAAGAAGCAGGTTTGGGACCTAAAGCTTGCTGGTTCAATTCCCAAACCAGCAGGAAATATTTGTGGTGGCTGGGGGAGTGAGCAGCATCTTCCTTTCTTCCACCTTCATGGCTAAAGTGCCCTTGAGCAAGCCACCTATCCCAGGATTGCTCTCTAGGCGCCGCAAGGTTTGGCAGTCAACTGCAAAATGTCTTTTGTGGGATTAATGGAGTAAATCAAAACAAGACCATTTAAAGTTGGAAGTAAATTCAGTAGTCATCTGGAATTTATTTATTTTGTAATAATATTATAGCAACTCCTGCATACTAAATATTTTTGAGTATCACATAACAGTGTATTAACATCTCTATTATTAATAAACAATGCTGCTGCCAGTAAGGATGATGATAATGATGATGATGATAATAATAATAATAATAATAATAATTCACTCATTTACCAAACTGCTTACTCTTAGTAAAGTCGCAAGAAGGCTGGAGCCTATCTCAGCAACACTGGGTGAAGGCAGGGTACACCCAGAACAGATAGATAGACCATAAAATGGATAATAAAAATAATAATAATAACAACAAATAATAATAATCATGATAATAATATATATATAATTTTTTAAATAATATTTTTCATAAAAATACATTTAACGAAGGTTTCTTTTTTGGATTCATTAAAAAGATTTTTAAAAAAAAAGAATTGTTTTTGCTGAACTACACATAACCTATGTTCTCTGAAAGTTTCTGTTTTTCTCATGCATCAACTCTGAATTCTGATTTCCAAATTTCCAAACATCTGCTCCCTGAAATCAAAACAACTTAAATCCTACCTAGAAGTTGAGAAAGGAGAACAAGAAAGAGAGCACGATTCATCCTGAAGTTTCCACAGACGTGCTCCGTGAATGAAGCGTCCACTCCCCTGGGCAGCTGTTATAAGAACCGTGCACTCATGTTCACTTTCGTTTCCCTTCTGGCTGGGTCCACTGGCAGATATGTGAAAATCTTTAACCACTTCTGTTCCAGGTCACAATCATATCAGCTTGAATACCCTTTTGTTTAGCTTTTTGAACAAATGATAAATATATTGAGATCCATTAATGAACTCCATTAATATTACAACATTGACAAAGTTGTTGTTCCTGTAGGTAGCAGTATATTGGAGTTTAAATTAAAGAAGGGATATGACCTTGAATCAGATGTTATTTTTATTGGAAGGTATTTACATCCAAAATTGGGTGAACAGTGTAGGAGTACAGAACTTTATATTCAATATGTGTACCCGAACCCCCCCACTTCCCATTTCCTCCCCCTAATTGCGGTCGTTTCAAATTTCCAGCCATTAATTATTTTTTTCCTTATCACATGACCACCACCAACCAGGAAGGGGCATAATTATGCACATGCCCCCTCTGTGACATGTGCCATATTTGGGGGAGAGGGAAAGCGCTATCTGCCCTCTAATACAAATAAGCTCACAGATGCCAATGATTGGCTGGTGATCGCTGTGAGTCACAGAGAAGTGGGAGCATGCCATCCCTCCTGTCAGTGAGAGCTAGCTCCCATCGACTACCAACTGATCATCGTATTTGTGCACCTTGCCAATGCATCACTTGGGAGCCTGCAGTCACCCTCTTAAGGAAAGAAAACAGACAACTGGCAGCTCAGCTTTTCATTATTTTCACTTTGTTTTACTTATAATTAGATATATGAGTTGTGCCAGAAAAGTAACAGAAATGGGGGGGGGGGGGGGGGGGTGGCAAAATCCACCCCCTGAAGTTTAGTCCCATCAAGCAATGAGCACAGAGCAATGAACCAACCTGAAGTTTCTGGTGCAGTTGGGACATACTCAAGCATCTCGAAAACAAACCAGACTTGCTGGAGAGAGGCATTAACATTGATGAGTCATGGACCTTCAAAAACAACCCCGAGACCAAAGCTTTTAGTGGAAGAGTCCGGGGCATCGTCAACACTGAATTCTTGCAACGGGGCCAGACAGTCAGCCAGCATGTCTACAGAGATCCTGCGGTGTTTGCTTTGTTTGGTGTGCAAGAAACAGGACAACTCCTGGGTGCTTCATCAAGACAATGTCCCAGCTCAAAATGCCCTGAGCATCGGCAGTTCCTGGCCAAGAAGAACATTGCCGTGCTGGAGCAGCCTCCCTAGTCACCTGACCTGGCTCCATGTGATTGTTTCCTTTTCCCCAACCTCAAGGGGACCCGTTTTTCAGATGTGGAAGCCATCAAGAGGGCCATGACGATGGATCTTCGGGGGAATCCCAGGAAAATCCTTCCATGAGTGCATGGAGGCATGGCAGTGAAGGATGGAAAAGTGCACTAGACTCAATGTGGATTACTACGAAGGAGAAACCTTGTAGTTTGGATTCAAAATACGTTTTTGTTACCCCAGTCCTGTGACTTTTCTGAAACACCTCAAAGTCTAGATTTGATGAGCATTCAAAATCTGTTGCTACTAACACTCAATACGAAGTCCAAAGAGCTGCTGAGTACATTTACATTTATGGCATTTGGCAGACACCCTCATCCAAAGCAACTTACATTGATCATTTTTATACACTTGAGCAGTCGAGGGCCTTGCTTAAGGAACCAGCATTGGCAGCTTGGTGGTACTGGGGCCTGAACCCCAAACCTTCAGATTACTAGCCCAGAGCCTTAACCACTGAGCCACCACTGCCCCTAATAAGTCATCATTTGGCTTAAAATAGAAAAAAAAATCTATCATACTAGCAAGATAACAAAAACAAAATAGGTGTGTCCAAATCAAACAAACTGGTATATTGTTAACAGGAGAGGACACACTGTTGAGCTCAGGAACAATATGGGAACCTGGAAGGGCCTGGAAACCAACCGTGGTGGATTACAGAAGAAAGCCTCCCTGTGAAGAAAAAGCCCTTCTGAAAAAGAGAGCAAAACCATGTGTGTCAAAGTCAACACTGAAGAGAAGACTTCACCAGAAGAAATACAGATAGTTTCCATCTTAGGGGAAACCCTGAACAAGACCGTCTGACCAATCAGAGCAATGAATTCAACACAAAGCTACATTATGACAAACCACTTGATGATTCATTGTTTTTATAATAACTTTATTCCTTTTTTAATCATTGTAACAGTTTGTAAAAGGTAGAAAACTTTATTCCTGAGATAGACACGCACAAAACAGTAAAAATGTTTATATTAAACGTAGCAAAATGTGCATGTTCATGGAACACCCCTAAAGGGTTGTAGGTCAGTAAGGCATCCGTACTTCATCTCCACTCCTGGAACAGATAAAGAGCTACAGGTTAGTGAGATTGCTAAAGATATTTACAGGGTTGTTTTTTTTTTTTGCCTTTCTTATTTGCAGTTAGTAATGGAGGATCTGACTCTACCCCTTAGAATTTTGTCTCAGTTCCACTCAGTTTAGAGGACCTGGGGCCTCATGTACAAAGGGTGCGTACGCACTTTCCCCACGGCAAAGTTCAGACGCATCAGGAGCTGGCGATACTTCATGGCTGGCGTATGCATGTTTCTGCAGCTGTTGGTGCTTTGGCGACACTTAGAGGTGATTCTGGGAAACTGT
>JAOUQZ010072033.1:0-18395 GCA_028564935.1 Neosilurus hyrtlii
AAATGAAGAAAAAAGAGAAAGTGGGAGTTATGAAGCAGAGTAAGTCAACAGGTGACATTATTCAAGGAATTCTGGACTGGAATAATGAATTCTAAACTATGCAGCATGACAATGAGCCTAAAGACATTAGTCATTCTACCAAATAATGGTTAAAAAAGAATAAATCTTATTTTTTGGAATGGCCAACAAATGGTTCTCACCCTAATCCAACAGAAATTAAGTGTGAGCAGATTATGTAAAGAAACACACCAACATCCCAAAGTGTTCTGTTTCCAGAAGATGGAATTCCAGAGGATTGGACCAAACTCCATCCAGGCCAATGTGCAGGACTGATTAGTAATTACCAAAAATTTTTAGTTACAGTTATGACTGCATAAGAGTGTCACACCAGATATTTTGCCACTCACAGATATGTAATGCTGGATAATTTGTCATGCTGTTTGTGAAATATTGCTCTCTGTCTCTCGTAGCCAATCATATCAAGCCTTGTACTGTTTCTGTGAATGACCCTTCTCTGCATGACCCTCTGCCTGCCTCATCTACACATACATTGAGTTTAGATGATCAATATTGGGCTGTGAATATTTCCGCCTCACACAAAAAAAATGTGATGGACTAAAGTGCCAGGCTCGGGGTGTTTGTATGTTCTCCCCATGTCTGTGTGGGTTTCCTCCGAGTACTCCGTTTTCCTCCCACAGTCCAAAGACATGAACATTAAGCTAATTGGCTGTTCTAAATTGCCCTTAAGTGTGAGTGTGAATGGTTGTGTGTGTGTTGCCTTGATGCTATTCAGGGTGTACCCTGCATTTTCCCAATGTTGCTGATAGGCACCAGTCACCCCGTGACCCTAATAGGATTAAGCAGTTCAGCAAATGAGTGAGTAAGTAAATTGTTATGTACTTAAATCATTTAAACTAGCAGTTAATCAAACCTTCTGGCCAATATCACACCTCCCGTTAGTTTAGCTGCTTTACTATTCTTTGTGAGTGTGAACTCTTTGCTGTGTCTTCACCATTCAGAACTGTATAAGCAGTATGTTTATCATTAAATTACTAAATCACAAAGAGTCGATTATCCCATGTGCTTACGTTGAAAAACTGCACAGCTTGGTGATTTTCTGCCTCCGCCAACTCTCGAGTAGACGGTCCATGTCTGGAGTTACAGATTTCTGGTGGAGTAATGACTAAATTGGGGCATTTTATAAAATTAATTCTGTCAACAAATTATGTCCTCTTCAATCTGTGCACCTGAGATCTGAGGCCTGTCATAAATCCAGCACCACGACATGGCGCAACACTATAGTGTATTTTAAGGAGACTCTCCTTGGTACAAAAACTGGCCACAACTGGTGACAACTCGCAAAATGCACCTTTTCGCAAAAAGAAAAGGGAGGAAAAGAAAGCATACAATTCGATTAATTCTATGGCACACAGTAGACTTTTAGCAGATATTTCATAGGATCATACTTATAGGACACATTGAAAAGATAAGTACTTGCTAGGAGAAAAGTAGGCACACATTCTTTGTTTTCTATTTAATTCTGTAATCCAAGACACATGTAGAAATCAGAGACTCGGTCCCTGCGTAGAATGAATGCATTGTAACTAGCCATGCTGATACCTCTCTCTAACTAGCCTATCCTGCATGAACCACGTGGGTCACTTCCTTTGAACTGACCGATCCTGTGTTGCCTTACCCCAGTGAACGTTAATAATAAGTCTGAAGAAGGGAACATTGTTAACCACAAACTCTCCTGTCACACATTGACGATTTAGTCAGTGTATGCTGATGTATGAGAGACATTCGTTGAATAAGTTATGGATAAGTTTTGCATGCACAAAATTTTTGTCGTATGATAGTATATGGCTCAAATATTCCATATATGCTGGCCATAATTTGCAGGCAAGTGCTCTCATTCAACACAGTATGTGTAAGTTACTCAGAAGTTGAATATAATGTCTAGCGTACTTTGAACCTTCATATAATTTCTGCGAACAAATGCCTAGCATGTAATGCAGCATTCACAACTTATGACTACACAATAGTGTAATTTATGCAGCAGTGTATCCCTGACGATCAATCATGCCACGTGGCCTATGAAAGGCTGTCGCTCGCCGATTCAAATCAGATCCGCACTAGACATCGCAGTATCAACATCAGCATCATGCCGAAGAAATGGATGATGTCATGCTGATGTTGGAGGAGAGCTAGTTGGTATTCTCTTCTCAGCCTTGCCAGATTCTCCATCTCTCGGATGACATGGACTTCTGCTCCCCATGGAGTCTTGAGGAGTACTGACCGGTTCCTCATTTGAACTCAATTTTACATACCAATGCTGCCAATACGCCCATAACATGCTAGCTGTAGATTATAAAGACGTTCAGTAAAATTCTGTGGTCATCCATAACTCATCAGGTATGTCTGCATCAATATACGTTGGAGATAAGTTGGATACAAGTTAGCTATAACTTTTCGATAGGTTCGGGATAAGTTACTAATAAGGTGTGTATACATTCAAAACTGGAAAAACATCGATAGTTCAGCATATATCAGCGTTTTGTAGAAATCTGTGATACGTCGGCACAAGTTCTACAAAGCATTAATATGTAACAGGAGCCTAAGGCCTGATGAAGTCAGCTAAAGTGTGAACGGGGCCGGGGGGTGGGTGCTAATCTAAAACTGGGCAAAGGTGAGGTACATCTTGAACCATTGCAGAGCAACACACAAACAACCACCCACACTGACACCTATGGGCAATTTGGAAGAGCCAATTAGCCGAATGTGCATGTTTTTTTGTATTGTGGGAGGAAACCAGAGTACCCGAAGAAAACCCACGCAAGCACAGAGGAGAACATGCAAACTCCACACAAAGGGACTCAAACCCATGACCTTCTTGCTGTGAGGCAGACATACTGACCACTGCATAACCGTGCCGAGAATAAAACAGAAAAATATTTGTTAATATGCGTTAAATTTGGAGAAACTGTACATTTATACGGTAATATAATACCTTAATACCTGCTCTGCAGTTGTGCCTCAGGTGTATTTTGGAATTTTATGTCATACATGGAAACATCTTTAATGTGACTCTTCACACAGTGAATGACGTCACATCCATCTTGGCACACGGCTCTTCGTTTGAGGATATGAAATAGTTTCCATCAATTTCAATGACATTCAAATGGAAAAATCCATATTCTGTGTTTTTCTTTCTTCCAGCCAATATTCATTACTAACTAAATATGTAAGACATGATAATATATTTATAGTTTATTTTTTATTGCGTCATTTATCCCTAAGATAGATAGCTATTTACAGATTGTTTACAATTAACATTAACTAACAATTTTTTGAGGGGCGATACGATGGCATAATGGTTTGCATGACCGCGTCACTGCAAGAAGAAAGAAGGTCGTGGGGTCCAGTCCTGATCTTGGGTGTTTCTTTGTGGAGTCTGGGTTTCCTCCGGGTACTCTGGTTTCCTCCCACAGTCCAAAGACATGATTGTTAGGCTAACTGGCTGTAACAAATTGCCCCTAAGTATGTGTGTGTGTGTGTGTGTGTGTGTGTGTGTGTGTGTGTGTGTGTGTGTGTGTGTGTGTTGTCCTGCGATGGGCTTGCGAGCTGTCTAGGGTGTGTGTCCTGCCTTCGCCCAGTGATTGCTGAGATAGGTGCTAGCCTCCTCACAACCCTATTAGAATGTTTACAGAACGGTTAAAAAAATTAATTAATTAACTAACAATTTTTAGTGTAAAATTAATTTCTCTTTCATTTTGAAATAAGCTTGTTAGTCTATACTACCGATAATATACACACAATTAAAAGCAACCGGAAAAAGGATCCTGCGGTCGGCACAGAACAAGCTGGAGGGACTACGTCTCTCAGCTGGTTTGATAATGACTCGGTGTCCCCCCGGAAGAACTGGAGGAAGTGGCTGGGGAGAGGGACATCTGGACCTCACTGATTGGGCTGCTGCCCCTGCGACCCGACCCCAGATTAAGCGGGTTTGCGTTTCACCACCTTTCCTTTTGTTTCACTATCTGATTTCTGCTTTCATTTGTATCACCTGTCTTGTTACTTTCAGAGTCTGTTTAACACGTTTTATCAGACTTCTGATTTCAGCATTTGCTCCATGAACATATATTTACTTGTAAGTTTGTCTGCCTACCTGAGTCAGGCTCACTCACTCAATCATTTGCCAAACCACTTTTAAAATTAAACTACTAGGGTTGATGTTGGATGAAGGTGAGGTACACCCTGAGGAGCTTGATAGACCATCACAGGACAACACCCAAAACATTCACACTTACATCGACACCCATGGGCAATTTGGAACAGCCAGTAAGCCCAGTTGGATGTATTTGGAATGTGGGAGGAAACCAGAGTGCCCAGAGGAAACTTATACAAACACAGGGAGAACATGCAAACTCCACACTCCACTCCCGGGGTCACCTTGCTGTGAGAAGGATGTGCTAACCTCTACGCCACTGAGCCGCTAGTTAGAGTGTGTGTTATTTATTCCTTGTGAATCTGAGTAATGGTGTATAAGCCTCTCTTTTTTGGTTTTATTTTTGTTATTATTAATACATGTGTTTTTTTTTTTTATTGCTGTCCATCAACATGCAAATCAGCAATACATCACAGCCAATCAGCATCAACTCTGGTCACGCACGGACACAAAACAAACATGGGACAACCTTCAAAGCCATATTCTATGACTATGGTGCTTCGTTTGGCAGCTCTGCAATCGCACAGCCATTCATTGGTTATCTGTTACACTTCATTCTGAGTCATGGAGGAAGCTGGAGCTGACTTCAGGGGAGAGCCTGAACACACTGAACAGGCTGGCAGTTTACTGCTAGGTCAAACAAGCGTATACACTCACATTCACCCCTATAGGCAATTTAAAGTAACAAGTACACGCCTTTGGACAGTGGAATGAAACTCAAGCACCTGAAGAAAACTGGAGCACTCGGTGGGAACCCACACAAGCATGGGGAGAAAATGCAAACCACACAGAACATCCCTTGGCCAAGATTTGAACCACAGACATTCTCACGGTGAGGTGACAGTGCTAGCTACTAAATTATTCCTGTGATTTCTAAATAAAAACGCAAGAATCAAACAAAAGCTTCATCAAGGCTATAATATGGTTAAAGGTACCGATTCATCAGCGAATAGCCGATGTGTTTTATGTTCCATTTTCAGTTTATTTTGGTTGAATATAAAGGTTTCCCGGTGAAACCTCCACAGCTCAGGTGCTTAGTATATTTTACTCACCTGTTTTACATCTTGTTTTGGTTCTGTGCCTTTTCTCAAAGACGATAATCAGACAGTTTGACCAAAGGAACGATCTTGCGCGTGTGCAATAACTTGGTAGGAAAACACTGATTAATAAACAGTGGAAAGTGTTCTGAACCCTTGCTCGAGTTTGGTGGTTGATTACTAACAATATCATGCCCAGTGCAGGAGTCACTGACACTCGTGTACAGGAGTAAACAAATGGTTTCAGAAAGACATTAAGAAAAGCCATTCTGTTTCCAATAGATAACAGTGTAGTTCATGTTTATTTAATACGCCTGGGAAGTGAATAGGTGTGTAAGGAAAAGTCTGCTGGGCATTAAACACCCTGGTTCATCAGGACGGGAACTTATTCCAGCTTTCATAGCATAAAACGACTAGAAATTCAGCTCCTCCTGGATGAGATGCTAGTCCACTGCAGGTTACTGTCCCAGTAATTTTACTGGTACTCATTTACATGGTGGACAGAGGCACACTTGTGGTTAAGACCTTGCCCAGGGTTCGAACTTGTAACCTCTCGAACATAAGCCCATCAACCCAACTGGTAGGGAAGTAAATAGGCCCCTTTGAAATTATCAATACAGAATATAAGGCTTGAATAACGTTGTACTGTTGTGATTAGGAGTGGCAAACTGGACAGTGGTTAGCACACCTGCCACACTGCAAGACGGTCCCGGGTTCGAGTCCCGGCCTTGGGCCATTTCCGTATGGACTGTGCATGTTCTTCCTGTGCTTGCGTGGGTTTCCTCCGGGTACCCCGGTTTCCTCCCACAGTCCAAAGACATACACATTCGGCCAACTGTGTTTCAAATCGACCCTGGGTGTGAGTGTGAATGGTTGCGTGTGTTGCCCTGCAATGGACTGGCGAACTGACCAGGGCATTCGGACAGAGTCGGTTGAGTTAGGCACTAGCCTCCCTGCGACCCTTGTAGGATTAATCCGTTCGGCAAATGAGAGAACGAGTGAGTGATGGTTGTGATTAGCAAAAATGGTATAACTGTATACCTATGCTAGACACACACACACACACACACACACACAAAGCACAGTCTAGTGTTTCTTTCTTTCTCCATCTATCTATATATTTATTTATTTATTTCTTGAGTGTGGTATGGCCCAGCAGTCCTGTGATGTACACTATAAGGCATGGGGTTGGAACGGACACGGGACACACGGATGCCCCCCTCGAGCCTTGGAGCAGGGTGAAGGGTGGGGTTCGGGATTTCAACTGTGCCTCACCTTCCCTGCCACAAAGCGAGGAAGCAAAACTAGGTCACGTTGACGGTGTAATGACTGTAGCTGGGTGTATCAGTGTCTTACCTGGACAGTCCTGTCCTTTGTCGGGGACACAGTCGCTGTCCTGAGGATACGAGGACTGAACACCGAGCACAGCCGCCGCGATCAGGAGGCAGAACAGCACGCAGTGGAGATGGCGGCAGCTCAGCGCTCGGATCCTCATCAGCTCATAACCGAGGACCATGATGACAGAGGTGCGCACGCGCTCAGCTCCCTGATTAGTATTATCACTATTATTATTATTATTATTATTATAACGTGGCACGCGCACAAGGGAAAAACCCGCTAATGCATTAACGCGCACACCTACAAGAATCCCTTTAAATCCGCCGTCCGGATGTGGGGAAAAAAATCGGAAGCGAAAATGTAACAGTGTCGCACCAGATGAGAAGCACCGCGCGCTGAGGTCTCCTCGGATCCCGGAGCTCGGATCCCGCTCGTACCTCCTTCAGTCGTGGCTTCCGTCCTGTTTCATCTCAGGTTCATGTCGGAATCCGCTCCTGCCTCCGGTACCGAGCCGTGTGGGTCTGTTCCGCCGGAGATCGCGCGCACTGACGCGTTAAAAAGCCCAAATCCAAAGACAAAGCATTACAGTCGACCAGCAAAAACCCAACAACAAAGGCTCCACCAGGATGGGTTTGAAGTCATGTGACCTGAGACCACCTCCCCCAATTCACATCGGGGAATGTGTGGAGTCGGGGACGCTGTTACCTCGTGGGTTCCTGCTGGAAGAACCCCACACACACCACACACACACCCCACACACACCCCCATTCTCCCACAGAACACTAGAGAAGGAAATGTCAAGGGGCTTTGTTTTCATCACTCACATAAACATCTCACTCACACACCTACTGAGACAATCTAACACACTTCGTAATATTCATTTTCTTCCTGAAGTTTTAGTTTAATAGCCGGCTATTTAATCTCAGCCGGCTCGGGCCGAAAGCAAGGTACAACCTGAACAACTAGGCTATCACACACACAGCCATTCACACACCTGGGGTCATTTTGTACACCCTAATGTATAAAAGCATGTTGGGAGGAAACCGGAGTACCCGGAAGAAACCCACACAAGCACAGGGACAACACACAGGAACGCCCTCGCCGAGCCCAAGACTTTCTGGCTGTGAGATAAACGTGCTAACCACTACGCTGGCTATTTTCTTTAAAGAACAAAAAAGGGCGAAATAAAAAAGTAAATATGTGATTCTTTAAAATGTATTCGTGGTGGTTTATCAATAACGACTCATGCACTCATTCATTTGCCGCTCCGCCTACTCCTACTAGACTTGCCTGGAGCCCACCTTAGCCGACTTGGGTGAAGGCGGGATACACCTTGAAGGGTTCTCCAGACCATTGCAGGGCCAACACATATACACAATCATTCACACTCACACCTAGGGGCAATTTGCAACACAACCAGCCTAGTGTGCAAAACAAATCACAATTGGTACAGCCCCAATTCCAAAAAAAACTTGGGACTCTGGGTAAAATGTAAATATAACAGAATTTAATGATTTAAAAAATGTCATAACCCCATATATCTAATGTATATATTTATATAATACAGGGTAAAAAAAGGCTGGAGAAGTATGTGGTACTAAAAGGCTGCAGGAACATTTCACAACTCATTTGGTTCACTGAGAACAGCTCAGTACATGACTGGGTATAAAGACAGCATCTGGATGGAGAGTCACCAATCTGCAATAAAAAAAAACTACTTTTACAAGATATGAAACAATTTCAGACAAAAAAAATGTAAGATTTGAATATCTCATAATTTACTGTACATAATATCGTTGAAACTTTCAGAGAATTTAGAGAAATCTTTGTGCACCAGGCCGTGATCTTCAGGCTGCACTGCATTAAAAATGGGGCATGATTCTTCCATAGAAATCCCTGCATGGGCTCAGAAACACTTCCAGAAATCAATGGGCCTCATTCACCACCCATTCTTATGAGCAAATTTATTCTTAACCCTCATTTATGCCAGTGCTGGCTTGGTGGTAGGGTGCTGGATTACTGATCTGAAGGTCAAGTTGTCACTGCTGTCCCCCCCAGTGAAGCTAACGGGGTTATCAAAGACCAGCCGTGTCTCTCACTGTCTGTGGTGAGAGGCATGTTTAAAAAACATTGCTGTTGTTCGTAAAGAGTAGGCAATTGAGATGCTGTCAGCGTGTTTCCGCCCTGCGATGGCCTGGCAAGCTGTCCAGGGTGTACTCTGCCCTCACCCAGAGTTGGCTAAAATGGGCGCCAGCCTCCTCGCGACCCTAATTAGGATTAAGCGGTTCAGAAAATGAATGTATGTACTTATGAATTTATGCACTTTTCTCACATTCACCAACTTTCTTATTATTTTGGATTTGTTCTTAGGTACGAACAGAATCTATGATCACAAAAGAGCTCTCTTACCCTCATATCGGTGCCAAAGTGATGTTGCAAAATGACTATTTACCTTCTTTTTAAAATTTTCTTCAATTTTTCTGATTCTTACAATGTCAGAGAGTGAAATATTTTATCATATTAAACTTTTTTTAATAATCATTTTAATTATGTTACAAAGCATATCACTTCATGACATATCAATTATGCTCATTGGAAACCATGACGAATTTAATAATTGATAACGCCTTTTTACAGGGCAATCGCAGACCAGTTCTTTCAAGGCTGCAGACACAATGGCATTTACATTCAGTAGAACAAATTGCAGCTTATGAACTTAGGAGTCACAGCAAGGAGTCCTGGGTTCGATTGCACCTCCCTATAAGGGTTTCTATCTCCATCTCCGTCAAATTCCTTTTTTTTCATTCTTTTCTCATCTGCAGTCGTAATTCACTACAATGAAAAAAAAAGGACACAAGGCTCATTTATATTCAGACCGCAATTCCTGAGATGATTTGCATTGACCATTTATGGTTGAAAAGGGAGTGTACAGAGTGTACAGTGAATATTGCTTATAGAAGTGCATAATATCTTTTGGGGCACGCAAATTTTGGGCCGGACAATAACCTGTAATAAATTCCCCTACCCTGAACACAAACAGCTCACAATCAAGGGATATCATTATGTTGCTGCTGTAACCAGCACTATAGGCACAGTAGACTGAACACCCTCTCCCGATCCATTCCGAATCCTCAACCATGAACAGTATCACTCAAATTATGTCCAAATCACCAGTGAGTGTTTGCCAGGATTTTGTTCTTAGAATAGCAGCACATTTACATAGGGGAACGGGGATACGGGCTGCATGTGTTTGGAAACAGTATATCAATTTATTACAGTATATAAAACATACAACCAGTGGTAAGCTGTTTTACACACCAGAGAAGGTGCATGTATGAAAGCATTCGCATTGCCAGGATCTCATGCCTCTGGCTATTTTTTTTTTTGGCCTCTAATTTCAAGTGAAACCACTTTTTTTATTTATCCACTATTCACGCTATTAAATCTCATCTGGAATTTACATCTTGCAGCAGCATTTCTATTGAAATAAAATTTTTCCTCCTCTTAGATTCAACTTTTATATATTTGTGTGTGCACACGCCCCTATGTCCTTTTATGGGAATTTAGAGGGCGTACACCTATGCTAATTAGTGCAGCTGGCACAAGACAGTGGGTTTCACCAGTCTGCAAACAAATATGAATTTTAAGGACATTTCATGAATCCGACATTTTTTTTTTCAAATTTTCTTAAGAATTTAAAACAAATTTATGAAAAAAAATAAACTTAATACATTGATGAATGAGGTTCAATTTCCATCATCCAGGTAGCCATACGTGACATGATGCGGAAACACCACCAACTTCTCTAGGCCCATGATAATTTTAAATGGACTGAGGCAGAGTGGAAAAATTGTATTTTTTGAAATCATGGATACCATGTAGCACTACCTGTCATTCATCTATAGCAAATAATATAACCACATGGACTCAGGATTACTTTGAGAAACCTTTGTAAAGTAATTCACTTAAAATTCACAAACAGCATGTATTTTGGGTTATTATTTAAATATATTTTTAAATATCGTATTAAAAACTTTGATACATTGTGCTGGAGCAGTTTGTCACTTGGCTGCTGAACTAAATGGCAAAATAGATACTACAGCTTGGCACTGTTAGAAGTTGCCATCCTGAGGACCATGTGGCAGTGTATCATGAGCCAGGCGGACACTGTTACCCTTGCTCTCTCTCTCTCTCTCTCTCTCTCTCTTTCTCTCCCCTGTCAGTCTCTGCCTGCTTGTTCCATTTCCTTTTTGCTCTCTCATATTGATGGACTCCACTCCATTGGTTTACCATTGAAAAATGAAACTCTTGTGATGCCAGATTTTTGTGATATAGAAGTACAGTGAGCTGCAAATCTCAAGAGGAGACTCAAAGGAACCCCTTTACATTCACTCACTTGTTCATTTGTTAAACTGCTTGATCCTATTAAGATTGCAGGAAGGCTGGAGCCTTTTTCAGCCAACACTGGCCGAAGGCATGGTACACCCTGAACAGCTCACCAGACCATTGCACAGCCAACACACACAACCATTCACACTTAGGCTCACCTACTAGATGGAGTGTATGCAAACTTCACACAGAGGTGCCCTCGCTGAGCCTGGGACTGGAACACAGAACCTTCTTGCAGTGAGGTATGCTAACCACTATGCCACCATGCCACCCCTTCTTTACATGAAGATTACAAAGGTTATATAGAAGACTCAAAGATGGGAGAGTGTGGTATATCCCGCATTACACAGTGAACCCCCCAACCAAAACAAAGAGTATAGTTGTCTTCGACTGTAATGTAACATACAGAGGTGTTTCAATTAATGGACAACTACTGCAAAGACCTGACCTATCAAACAGTTTGACTGGTGTTTCAGTGAGATTTCAAGAAGATCCACCCACCATGATGGCACACATGGAATCAGTGTTTTTCCAAATTAACGTTTCATATAGATCTCCTTCACTTCCTGTGGTGGGAGGATAAAAACTTGACTGAATACAGAATGGGTGTGCATTTGTTTTGTGGTACGTCCACACCTTTGTGTTCCTGTTATTCACTGAAGAACACTGCAAATGACTGTAAACACCAGGGATGGCATGGTTTCGTAGTGGTTAGCATGTCTGCCTCACAGCAAGAAATTCCTGGGTTCGGTTGTTTCTGTATTGTTAGGTTTTCCCTTTTGATTTTTATGTACACTGAATATTAACAATCCAAACAAAGAAATTCTCACGTGCTCGGTTTTAGGTACCCCTACCTGCACTCCGACATTACCTTACCTCATCAGGTCTGAGGAGAATACAGCACACAGGCTTTAACTTTCTCTTTATTATTTATGACTCTTAAGACTTTTATTAACACTTCCTTGGACTAAGGCAACACAGGATTGGTCAGTTCAAAGGAAGCGCTACATGTAGTTCATGCAGGATCGGCTAAGTTTCAGTGAGGTCTCCAAAATAGGCGTGGCTCACCTTTCTTTCAATGCAGGGTCTCTGTTTTCTACATGCACTCCTTGGTTTACAAAAATAAAAGGGTGTGTGCCCACTTTTATCTAGCATGTGTGGAGATTGCATGTTCTCGCTGTGTGTGCATGAGTTTCTGCCAGGTCCTCTGGTCCCCTCCCACAGTCCAGAGACATGCTGGCTGTTCCAAATTGCCCCTTAGTGTGAATGTGGATTTGAATGGTTGTGTGTGTTGCCCTGTGGTGGTCTGGCGAGCTGTTTAGGGTGTTCCCCGCCTTCGTCCAGTGGTGGCTGAGATAGGTTCCAGCCTTCCAATGACACTAATAGAATTAAGCGGTTCGGCGAGTGAGTGAGTGTAAACAACAGATGACACCTAATGCAGTGAACCCAGTGTTAAAAATGTTCTACACAGATGACTGCTCCATGATCCATTCCAACACAATACCAGGCAATCAGACTGTCTTGAGGGTTGACAAAGATTGGACATAAGCCATGGATGCTTTACTCATGGAGAGATCTCTGGGTGTTCACTGGCGCACTGAATCTAAAATGTTAGTGTTTAAGAGACGTGCTGGAGAAACCTGTGACACGACAATGAATGCTTTCAGTGGTGAGCTCAATATTTGATGCATTAGGATTTCTTTCACCTGTTATCTTGCATCCTCAGAGAGCTGTGTAAAGGGAAGATAAGAATGAGAAGATTCAGAGTAAACAAGAGCAGAGAGAGCAAGAGTGGCTTTCCAGCTTCGTTGTGTGAAACCTGCAGATTATGAAATTGTTACTGGGTGTTTACAGGCTGCCATGTTGCTCCGCCGAGCCATCTGGGAAGTGTAGGCGCATTGCAGTTCTTTTTGACACTTGAACCCGAAAGCACAGAGAATGCCATTCTAGCAGCGACAAACACACAGGTAGATGCAAGGAGACTGGGACAGGAACCCTCAAATGTGCAACCAGAGTCTTTTGGACAGATATTATGACTGTGTTGTGGAACACTGCGAATGAACCAACATCTGACAAGACAAAAAGAGAGGCGAACATTTGTGAGGCCATCACAGTGGCAACATGCCCAGCACTGAACCCCCCAGACAGGAATAAAGGCTGAAGCTCTTATTAAAAATAGCATCTGCCTACAAGGCCCAAGATTCTTTTGTGAATTGAAGTGACCAGATGTCTTAAGTGATATTACTAATTATCCCTAAGTGGTTGACAAGGCAGTGGTCAGCAGTGGCAATACCACAGACAGCTTGGACACAGTAAATGGACTAAGAGAGTATTATTTGTTCTGGTACCGACTCAAGAAAGCTGTTGCATGGAATCTCAAATTGAAAAAAGTACTGCATTATCTAAGCATTAACAAAATCAGTACCAGGAAGTAAACAGTACAGAGAAGCTGATTAAGAGTTTGGCAGCATGGTGGTGTAGTGGTTAGCACGTCCGTCTCACACCAAGAAGGTCCTGGGTTCGAGTCTGTCTGGAATTTGCAAGCTTTTTGCGTGCTTGTGTGGGTTTCCTCCCATATTACACTATTTCCTCCCATAGCCTGAAGACATGCGCATTAGGACAAAAGGCTGTTCAAAATTGCCCCTGGGTGTGGATGTCAGTGTGATTGGTTGTGGGTGTTGGCCCTGTGATGGTCTGGCGAGCTGTTCGGGGTGTACTCTGCCTTTGCCCAGTGTTGGCTGAAAAAGGCCCCAGCCTCTCCGTGACCCTAGTTGCGGCAAATGAGACAGTGAGTGAGTGAGAGAAGCAGAGGAGTACAATATTCTGCAAAATAAAGGCATATATTAGACAAAGTAAGACAGAAGGTTTGGAGGATAGGACAGAAGGATAGGATTCCATCTGCAGTGATGAAAGTGATACCCAAGTGCGCAGTCTGCAGAAAGCTATGTTCGAGACCTGGGGAATAGAAGATGCCAGGTTTGCTAGATGATCATTTATTAGGTTAAGCGAAGATACGGGCTAATTAAAAGATATGGTGTTTTGTTCACATGTCTGACAACTAGAGCTGTTCATATGGAAGTGACTCACTCCATCAATATGGATTCATGTGTAAATGCCTTACATCAATTCAATCACTCACTTATTTGCCAAACTGCTTAATCCTATTAGAGTCGCTGGGAGGCTCGACACTGATCAGTCGACACTGGTCAAAGACGGGGTACACCCTGAACAGCCTGCCAGGCCACTGTAGGGCCAACACATGCACATACACACATAGACACACAACCACTCACACCCAGGAGCAACACCTTTGGAACAGCCAGTTAGCCTAATATGCATGTCTCTGGACAGTGGGAGGAAACCAGAAGAAAGCACGGGTACTCAGGGTAAACGAACACATCTTGGAGTGCAGTATTTTCCTATATATCCTGTGGCTTGTTTTTATTTTTTTCCACTGTAAAAAAACTGAACTGAACTGATCCAGCCCACCACAAAGCGGACAACAAGCTCCTAAATAGAACCATAAGTGACAGACATCCACAGGTATGATGCAGTATACAGTCGTGCAAGTCTAGAAGAAAACCAGTGAGGAAAAGGTGTGAATGAAGAAAAAATACTTTGTTAGTGTGATAATGGGCAGTGGTGGCTCACTGGTTAAGACTCTGGTTTACTGAGCTGAAGGTCGAGGGGTTCAAGCCCCTAGTACCATCAAGCTGCCACGTGGGCTCTTAATCCTCAACTGCTCAGTTGTATAAAAATAAATCCTCATTGCTCTGGAATAGAGCGTCAGCCAAAATTTTAAGGATATTGTTTGCATGACTGCAAGTAAGAAATGTTTTGCAACTGTTTCTGTAACTACACTTGCAAGAAGGGGCAATGCAAAATAGGGGTATTATGGGGTATATTATATAACATTCTGATATTTGTTAATTTAATGCTTTGGGGTTCTTTACAGTGGGTATAGAAAAAAAAATCACCCCCTTCAGAATTGTCACATTTTATTATTTTGCAGTCTGAAATTAATTTAAAAAAATAATAATAATAAATTCCAGCTGTATGTATTCAATGTAACTTAGAAAAGCAGAGAAAAAGGTATAGCATCAACACTTCAGAAAATAAATAAATAAACAGAATCAGTGAAATGGTCAAATGATCAGGCACAACAACCCCGTCGAGGTACACATGCTACTTCGGAGAACTTCTGAGATAGCAGTGATCCTAACCCTTCTGCTGTCTGTGCCTGATGTAATACTGCTGGTTAGAATTCTCATCTTAGAAGCCACTCACTCCTGCTGTTAATGTTCCATATAGACCAAAATATATACTCTAGTGTCACCCAAATGACACCCCAGACAGTAGTGGCTCACTGATTAAGGCACTTCCGAAGGTGAGCGATTCAAGCCTCACTACCACCAAGCTGCCACTGTTGGGCTCTTGAGCTAGGCCCTTAACCCTCAATTGCTTAGTTATATAAGAATGATTAAGAAAATACTCTGGATAAAGGCATCTGCCAAATGCCATAAATGTAAACGTACACAAATTAGGATGAGTTACCATTTTGAATATGTTTAAAAAAGTTTTCTTCATGTAATCTCAGGGAGTTTTTCTTTGCCATCTTTGCCACAGGCTTACTCATTACTGATGTTGGACTTAGAAATGTTTAAAATCATAAATTTAAATTTTTAACTTAATAATTTTGCATACAAACAGCCAAACCTAGAGCATTCCAGTAATTGCAAGTGTAATTCTGGATAGCATCAACTACGAGTAGCAAGAAACTGTCAGAAGATCTCAGAGATCATTACTTTATCAATTCACATGAGCACAGCAAAGTCTATAATCAAGATGTGGAAAGTGTTTGGTACCTAAGTAAGCTGGGTCATGCAAGAAAACTACCCACAAGACTGTCTGCCCAAAATTAGTTAGCCTCCAGGTCTCCCACTGCCTCAAATCTCCATTAGGACTCTAAGCTAGCAATGTCTGTTTTAGCATGAACTGTACATCATATTATTTCTTGCAATGGTAACCATACTGTCCCAAAACAAGTCCTGTACAAGACACAGCTAGAACACCATGACATGGAAACTGTTATTAGCAGAAACAGAGAAAAAGTTTATTTTTAAGATGAATTATGAATTCAATATCATATTGCTATGCCAACAACATTGTTACTGACCATCTCGAAAATTGCTCAACCCAGAGTTCACCGAATAGTCAGTCATGTATGAAAGTGAAACATCATGGTTTAAGGTCACCTCCAGTACATAGGCATCACAAAGCTATGTAAGATGGGTGAACATGGGTAACATTACCAGACACAAATTATTACAGATTATTGCTTCCCATTATGTTTCATAATGTTTCCCATTCTGATCCACAGATTGAATTATGTTTGCTTCTCAGGCTACCTGTGGCTGTCATACAGACATTAACTCATACACTTACTCAGTATTGGAAAATATCAACACCACAATTGACAGTGTTACAGCGGAAAGTCAGATCATCACATACCCCAATCACAAGCCTTGGATGAATGAGGAAGTGCGGCTTCTGGTGAAGGCACGCAACAAAGCCTTCAGATCAGGTGAAGCACAGGCCAACAGTACATCCAGGGCAGACCTGAAAAAAGGGCATCAGGAAGGCCAAGCATGACCACAAGCTGAAGGTGGAGGAACACTGTAAATTCTGACCCCGGACGCATGTGGGAGGGCATTCAGGCCATCACCGATTACAAGCCCAGCAACTCTACACCATCTGTCATGAATATGTCTTTCCTCAACAAGCTAAATGATTTCTATGCTTGTTTCGACAAGGACAACAAGGACAAGGCCATAAAGACCAAGCCCTCGGAAGACCACCAGACCCTTACACTCTCCTCCATAGATGTCCATAATGCACTGAGCCGAATCAACACAGGTAAGGCTACTAGCCTTGATGGCATTCCTGGATGTGTGCTCAGAGCTTGTGCTGAGCAGTTTACAGGGGTCTTCACAGACATATTCAACCTCTCTTTCACCCAAGCAGCGTACCAGTGTGCTTCAGACCACTGCTATAGTGCCAGTGCCAAAACACTCCTCTCCGATGTGCCTGAACGACTACTACATCACCCATTGTGATGAAGTGCTTTAAGCAACTGGTCCTGGCACACCTCAAGAAATGTCTGACCCACACCAATTTGCCTACCAAAGCAACAGGAGTACAGGGGATGCTGTACCCACAGCGCTGCACTATGTACTCTCACAACTGGACAACAAAAACATATGCAAGAATGCTGTCTGTCAACTTCAGCTCAGCATTCAACACAGTCATTCCCTCTAAGTTAATCACAAAACTTGAGGACCTTGGAATCAATACCTCCCTCTGCTGCTGGATCATGGACTTTCTGACCAATAGACCCCACTATGTCAGGCCCCAACTGCTCCACCACCATCACACTCAACACTGGCGCACCTCAGAGCTGTGTGCTGAGCCCTTTCCTCTACTCCCTCTTCTCCCATGACTGCAGGCTTATGTATGGATCCAATTCAATAATAAAGTTTGCAGACGACACAACGGTTCTCGGACTCATCAGTGACAATGATGAGTCTGACTACAGGGCAGAGGTAAAGCACCTAGCTGCATGGTGCTCCGACAAATAACCTGCTCCTGAACACCAGCAAAAACAAGGACCTCATTGTGGACTTCAGGAAGGAGAAGGGTGACATTCATGACCCCATCCATATCAACTGCATGGCTGTTGAACATGTCTCCAGCTTCAAATTCCTGGGGACCCACATCTCAGAGAACCTGTGCTGGTCAACCAACACCTCCAGCCTGGTCAAGAAATCCTCCTCCTCTTTTTGAGCACAATGAAGAAGAACCACCTATCCGCTGACATCCTGGGTAACTTCTACCGCTGTGTAATAGAGAGCATCCTGACCAACTGCGTCACTGTCTGGTACAGGAATTGTTCTATCGCTGACCGTAAGGAACTACAGCGGCTGGTGAAAACTGCCCAACGCATCACAGGGACTTCACGTCCTTCTACTGAGGATGCCACAAAAAGAGATCTCAGGGACTCCTCTCATCCTGCCAACAGACTCTTCCAGCTCCTTCCCTCCAGAAGGCGCTTCAGGAGCCTTCAGACAAAAACCAGCAGGTTTAGGAACAGCTTCTTCCTGACAGCTGTGACGCTACTGAACTCAGTCCCCTGCTGAACCTTCTCTTCCCATCCACACAACACCATGGCTGCACCATTCATATGATTCACTGTACATGTACACCATTCATATCATTACATGTACATGCCTATACTGTTATAGTCATCACAGTGCTTTTCTCTCACTAATATATATATATATATATATATATACATTCATAGCACACTGGATATCCGTTCACTACACATCTGTATATCTTTACAT
>JAOUQZ010072093.1:0-18387 GCA_028564935.1 Neosilurus hyrtlii
TAACCCTATTGAAAGTTTTTTGGGGATGTACTGGAGAAGACTTTATGGAGTGGTTCAGTGTTTCCCTCATTGATTCAAGACATCGGTGAGAAACGAATCCGACACTGGATAGAAATAAATGTTATGTTACTTAGTTTGTCGAAACAGTGGCATGATGATAAGCAAGGCTAAAGGTGGAAAAAACAACTTAATAATTTGTGTGTGTTTGTGTGTGTGGGGGGGGTTTGGCCGCACAGTGTATTTCTATCGGATAATTAAACCATTTGTGAAGTAACGCTCTCTCAAAAGGGCTCAAGGTTAAAGACATCCAACAATATCATCAGTTCTAAACAGTGTTCATACAAGCAGACTTTCGTCGAATAAGCTGACTTTAACATTCTCCCAAAGTTTGCCAGATTTTGTCAAAAAAAGCTGAACGGTGTCGTCTTTCCAATAAAGACGCTGATGAAACATCTTGAAAATGTGGTGGAGGTGGCCATGTTAGATTATAATTTTATAACACACTATATTTAAATATTACATTACTGCAAATTATTCCCTAATCAGCACTTCTTCTGTCTACCAACTTTCCCAGAATTTTCATCCCATAAATGATGTGATTGCCTTCATTGAATACGACATGTGCGATGCTCTTTTAAGCATGCCCAAAACCAAACTTTTTGTTTCGATTAAAAACAAGTGTAGTGTTTAGCACTTCTGCATCACAGCAAGAAGGTTGTGGGTTAAAGCCCCTTGCCCTGCGGGGATGTTTCTGTTTGGAGTTTGCATTTTCTCCCTGTGCTTACGTAGGTTTCTTCTGGGTACTTCACTTTCCTCTCACAGTCCAGAGACACATTAGGTTGACTGGATATTTCAAATTGCCCCTAGTGGAACCTGGACAAAGTGGTTAGCATGTCCGACTCATAGCAAGAAGGTCCAGGGTTTGAGTCTTGGGCTCGGCGAGAGTGTCTCAGTGTGGAGCTTAAACGCTCCTCCCATGCTTGTAAGGGTTTTCTCCGGATTCCTTAGGTTTCCTCCTACAGTCCAAAAACATGCACATTATGCTCACTGGCTATTGCAGAATGCCTCTAGGTGTATGTGCGAGCGGTTGATTGTGTGTGTGTGAGCCCTGGGAGGGACTGGTGAGCTACAAGCAAGATCTGCTGTAATAAAATATTCATGAAGACAGGAAGACCATAATTTAATTAGGGAAAAAACAGTGCTATTGATTTATTGTTTATTAGTTAGTATTTAGTATTTCTTAGTTTTGTGTTGCTACTGAGCAGCTGACGAGTTACTGTGACTGTGGGATGGTTGGATATCTGAAGCGCCTGTGTCTGTTATAATGAGATGTGATGGTGATTATGTGCACCCATAAATACGATTCACTGTTTGAATAATTAATAATTTTGCTGATAAAAAAAAAAAAAAAGTCAAAATGAACGTGATTTAAGAATAATATCATTATCTTCTGGTTTGTTACATTAGCAAAGTTAGTTCCAGTTTCTAGCATGATAGCACCAGCACAGTCACTCACTTAATCACTTAACCTAATCTGATTAAGATAAATTAAATTATATGTATCATTAAAAAACACACATTCATCCACAGCATTTGGCACACGATCTTACCAAGAGCAACTTGCACTTATCATTTATTTTTTATTTTTTTGTACAGCTTAGCAATTGAGGGTTAAGGGCCTTGCTTAAGGGCCCAACAGTGGCAGCATGGTAGTAATGAGGATTGAACCCCCAACCCTCACTGAACCAGAGCCTTAACCACTGAGCAACCATCACCGGAAAACAAATAAATGCTATGTTTCATGTTTTTATGCTCTTGGTGTGTGTGTGTGTGTGTGTGTGTGTGAGAGAGAGAGAGAGAGAGAGAGAGAGAGAGATTATTATTATTATTATTATTATTATTATTGCTATTATTATTTTACATTCATTTTCTTAACCACTTAATCCTAATTAGGGTCCTACGGAGGCTGACGCCCATCTCAGCCGACTCTGGTCGAGGGCAGTGTCCACTCCATACAGCTCACCAGGCCTTCGCAGGGCAGAAAAACGCTGACAGCAATGCAACCTCCTGTTTTCCAAAATCAGCAATGGTTCTTTTACTGCCTCTCACTACAGACAGTGAGAGATATGGCTGGCCTTTGATAACCCAGTTAGCTGAACTGAGGACACTAAAATGTAATAAGGACATTTGCGGTGATGTTTAAAGAACAAACTGGACTTTCCCATGGAACTGAGGTTTATATTGTATGTAAAACAACCTTTTGGGAAAGCATTCCTCAGCTGAGTAGAAGAGAAACGGTGCACCGAATGCAAGATGGGGACTTGAGTCATGCTGTAAATAAGTGATAGATGTGGATTTTTGTATTATCTTTGTCCTGCCTTACACCTGAAGGTTCTTTTGAGGGTTTGTTTATTTGTTTATTTTTTTAGAGAAGGCAAATCATAGAAATTTAGTATCTGGTATGTTCACTTTTTGCTTAATTCATAATATATACAAAACCTGATGTTCGAACGAAACTCGAGATGTGTCATCTGAACAGTGGAAGTGATGAAACTCATTGAAAGTCTGACTTTCTGTAAAACGGGCTACCATGGGTCAGGGATCACAGACTTGCTTGAATTTAAATAGTGACCTAGAAATTGCGCAACATCTTGAACATCCAATAGTTTTGTGAGATGTTCCACATAATGGACAGACTGCGGTCACCCTGGGACATCCCACACAGAGCTTAATGCACTGCTTCTACTTTAACACTTTTATTTCTTTTTGTATTATTCCTAGGCTTTGACAAGGAATGTAATAGTTATATATACACCACCCAGTGGGGGAGGAAGAAAAATAAGTTGCCCACTAATATTTTCATGGGGAGCATTTATCCTTTACCACAGAATGCAATCTCCATGGGATTGTTGCTCCAGTTGGTCCGGTCGAGGCTCAGCAACATTAATGTGGCAATAAAATTAAGTCAGCTGATGATCTGAATGAGCAGGTTATCACATCAATGCACTTTTTCTTCCCTGATGGAACGGATATAAAATGGAGACTCAGATAATGAAAGAGAGGTTCAGGGAGAACGAGGAATCGTTTTCACATATGTATCGGCACCCCAGAGTCCTGACCTTAACCCTATTGAAAGTTTTTTGGAATGTACTGGAGAAGACTTTATGGAGGGGTTCAGTTTTTCTTTATATATATATATATATATATATATATACAGTGTTGCACCTTTCGCACATAATTTAAGGTGCTGAATTAATGTACTTGGTCAAGGACAACGTTTTTATTTATTTGTTTTTTTTATTCATTGCTTAATTTATTCCATATTAGCATCAAAAAATAATTTAGATTTCTAATAAAATATTTATTTACGAAACCAAAATTACAGAACCAAGATATGCCCCAATCAGTTAATAAACTTTCACCAAAGACTGAATAAATAAACAAAAAGATGACTTGTCATCCTTAAATACATAAAAAGTGTAATCTTGACAAATTGTTGTAGTATCAAAGGAATAAAACATGGTGAGACCTGTTGTTTTAGCAAAGTAATTAGCTTCAGAGGGGATCTCTGCTTCATATCAGACCGCATCAAACCTCCCTACTGTTAATTTATTTTCCCATAAATCACACACTGTCATATTGTACTGCCTACTTAATTACCAACACACGAGTCGATGGCTTAGAGTTCCACATCTCCGTTTTTTTCCCAACACGTTTCTTACTTGCATCTTGATCAGAAAACCAATTTTATTCACTGTTCCTGAACAAATGTCATGTATGATGCCACAATGCTAAATGTAATCCCACATGAGTTCTACTGTACAGATATTTCTGGCTGATGCTGGTTTAAAATGTGCATTTTAAGAAGACAGCTGCCAGATATGATTGTTGCTCTATTGGGAAAATGAGGTGATGGAGCACGCTCACACACACACACACACACACACACACACACACACACACCATCTGGAAGAACACTGTGTCCTGCTAAAGTTCCAGGGAGCAATATGAACTTTGTCAGCATAGTTATTGATTTGACACGACCTTTGCTAATGTCATCATACCTTCTAATGTCCCCCAGCAGTCTCCCACCACATGCATCTGTGTGTGTGTGTGTGTGTGTGTGTGTGTGTGAGAGAGAGAAAGAGAGAGAGAGAGAGTGAGTGTATACTCAGTCATTGCAGAACTGCTTAAGCCTACTAGGGTCATGAGGAGGCTGGTGCCTATCTCAGCTGACACAGGGCAAAGGTGGGGTACACCCTGAACAGCACGCCAGATCATTGCACGGCTATGTATGTCATTGCAAGGGCTATGTATGTTTCTAATTCAGAAATAGAACACAAGGAAACACAGTGAATGATGCATCAACTGTTTCTACAACATACTGTTCATTCAACAGTTTTAAACCTATTTCATACTTCACTGTACATATGCTTTTATAATTATCTCAGAAAAAATAATAATAATGTTAGCCAATGCTGCTCACATCATCCCACCAATGACACATGGTGGTGGTAGCGGCATTGCAGTAAAAGTTGTAATTTTTTGCAAGTGAAATAAAAAGCAAGCTTTTCAAACTCTCTTGTTACACATGAAAATATGTATATTTTCATTGCCTGGTGGTTTTTACTTACATTTTCGAATTGCAATCTGATAAAATCCCTTTAATAGTTTGCATTCACCAGTTTGACAAGGCTGCTGTTTCATTCCTGTGAGTGCGAAACCACAAGAATAGTTACTGGTAAATCAATCTAACTAATCAGATATAAACTAGAAAACGTCCGAATAAAATAAAACTAGGCACTTCCACAATTCATATGCGATTCTGTTGACATACATTAAAACAAGTGCACGCTCATACATGTCAAAGACAGAAAACCGCACCGTGTATTCATATGCAAATTAGTTCAATGTTTCCTGTGGGAACACTAGATGACCACTTGACATACAACGTTGCCCTGCTGTGTGCAGGGAAATTGGTTGTTTTTTATTCTATAAACAAACAAAAAATTTTTTTTTCATTTAATAGAAACAGACATCCACTATGCATGCATGATTGATGGAGATTGGGTTTAATTTGCTTATATGTTCAAGGAATCACTTTCGTAACTACTCCTGTTTGGGCTTTTTACATCGACTTCATTTTTATTTATAATGTAGCTGATTTAAGATCTTTTATTTTAGATTAAAAAAGTCCTAATTTTTTTTTTTGACTAATTTTGACTAAAGAATAAAGATGATTAATTTTCTTTAAGTTTTATTGCTTGTACCCAAGAAGACATGAACCTCTGCTAATTAATGAGCATTTAATTGATCTAACATGAGATTTTTTAATCCAAAGTGAACATTTTTTTTCTGCAGTAACATTAAATAGAGTATAAGGTGGGATCATTACCACCTGCTATGGTGGTTAATACATTTGTGATCCAAGTATAGGTTTACGATATGTTGTGTTCTAGCATTCATTGGTGCTAATTTTATCCTGCTTTCTTTTCTTCCTTACACAAATATACCTAATAAAAATCTCTGCTCATTAATGTAGTCACAGCAATGTACTTCTGAAAAGGTTTCTGTGGCCCAATGAACGGTGAAATCACCTCCAGTGCCGGATAGCTTCAAATACAATAGGGTGAACTGGAGGCTTGCCAGCTGAATTCGAGCCCAAGCACAGACAAAAGTTCTACAACAACAGTCTGAGGCAAATATGGGCGCCTCATATGAATGCACCACAGCAAACACTTTGCCTATGACGTCAATGGCAGTTCGGTTCGATGTTCAACATTTCCAGGGAGCCTTCAGCGACTTAGAATACTTGAACATGTGGTCGAAATTAATGACACTAGCCATTGATTGGTCCGGAGCAATTCAAGGTCATTTTGCACAAACAAGGTTTCTGCTTGAACAGTTTCAGACTCAAAGACCAAGGCTGCATGATTATAGGTCCTTCTTCTAAGGTTTAATATACCAGATGCATACCAAAGACATTTAATCAAATGAATAACCTAATTATTAAGCACATCTTTACAATCTATCCTTCAAAGTAAAATGCAACAGCACGGCAGCCAAATAATACACATTTTATTTATTTATTTGTTTTTTTATATTTAGCATATTACTGACTTATAGAATGATTTAAAATATTCCACATTTTATAAGTGTACACTGCAAACACTTTACCCGTCATTACTTATGTAATGCTTGCGACCTAATGTACTGGCAACATATCATTTCACAGGAGACATTATAGGAATATCAAATTCATTTGCTTTACTTCCATGGGTGCCTCTGCTGCTGCTACAAAAAAAATAAAGAATAAAAAATAATAATAAAAAATAAAAGCTCCCCTACCACACCGCTACCTCCCCTGAAGTGCAAAATGATATTGAAGATATTTGCTGTCAAGCTCAAGACCCCAATAAAACCCCGACAGTAATTCTGGGTCAACCTGTTTTAATCAAAAGTTATGATTAATTTATTAGAGTCCAGCTGTGTGGACTGATAAAACCCCCTTGTTTACAAACAGGAAAGAACTTTGCACAGTTTTGACTTCGCCTAGACAAGGCCCTCCACCAAACGCCGGTGACCTGGTAAGGAAGCTATTAGCAACCAAGATGCCAAGGGTAACTCTCATCATGATTTTCCGAGTGATGTGCAATGCATTTTACACCCGAGCCTAGTGGCTCATTAGGCCAGTGCTTATCCCTGGTACTGACTAGAAGTTCAACTCCTCTTGCATTGGACTCCAGTCCATCGCAGGTTACCTTCCCAGTATTTTTTACTGGTACCCATTTATACTGCTGGGTGGACAGAGGCACACTTGTGGTTAAGACCTTTCTCAGGGGTCTTGGCATGTCTTGGGGGGGTCTAAAGGGGATATGAACCCAAGACCTCCTGATCATGAGCCCAGCACCCTAACCCCTATGCCACCAGCCCCACTAATGTGTGAAAACATCATTAAAAAGGTTATTTAAAATAAATACAAACAAAAAACAAACAAATCAATAAATAAATAGGTTTATAGCTATACTATATTTATATAGTTTAATATATATATTATAGTTTATAGCTTATACATCTGCGCTTGTCTGGAAAAACTGCATTTTATTTAGGGCCATAGATTTGATTATGGTTTATTCAATGATTTTTTTATTTATTAACTTTCTACACCACTCTATCCTGAGTGTTGTGGGCGAACACCAATCTCAGCTGACTCTGGGCGAAGGTGGGGTACACCCTTCCAGTCCCTTCACGCTCACACCCACACCAAGGACAATTTACAGCAGCCAATTAACCTAATTTTAACTTTGGACTGTGAAAGTAAACTGGAGTAAGTACCCGGATGAGACCCATACAAGCACGAAGAAAACGTGCAAACTTTACACAGAAATGCTGCTGCTGAGCTCAGGGCTCAAACCCAGAACCTTCTTGATGTGAGCCCCAGTTACTAGCCACTGCACTTCTGTTTGTACCGCCCCTTTTCCCCTTCATAAACTACGTTAGGATTGAGAAAATATCCACAAATGTTCCAGATATTTATCAGGAAAAACCTAGAAAGCCTCAGATTTGCATCCTCATGGTCATGAAAAACCTAACACAGCAGCCTATCTAGTTCAGTTATTTAGGTCATGTGATTTGTATAACAGCTGGCTGCATGCTTCTTTGGGGTATACAATATGGAGCGTTCCGTAATCGTAGCCCTTAGCATTAGCACTCTGTTTTGTGCTCTCCCGCATAGGGTAGCATGTCCAATTTACCTTAAGGATTAAGGGGTAGTGGTGATCTAGCCCTCCATCTAGATTTTAAAAATATATATATATATATGATATATAGATTTTTATATGATGACACTGTATTGTGATGTAAGAGGCACATCCTGTTAGTAGTTCCCATGACAATGCAAGCATAATGTATACTCACTGTGACAATGTCAAGGACAAGGTGCACCACTTGTGCTGTATGTTGATGTCACAAAGAAATTTATATTACCTATATAAGTGCGAAGACCACTCACCTGCTTGCTGACCAGACTACATTGAACCAACTAGCTGGCTGACCAAACCACGTTGAATTGTTTGCTCCCTTTATTTGTGTTATATCGGCTCAGTACTCACTTTCTACAATAAATTTCTAAAATATCATTTCTTTGCCAGACCTGGTTTATTCCAAAGACTTTGGAAACTCTCACCCACTCATCACAGTATGGAGTTTAAATAAAATAAAATAAAATAAAATAAAAAGTTCCCAGACTGCTGTGCAAACTGAGACAGTATAACATGAAACATGGTTACTGATGAGGGAAAAGAAGTTACTTCTTTACTCAGACTTCATTCGGATTTTGGCAGGCATGTTGCTTGACATGTGTTCCCCTTCTTGTTTGTTAAAACTCAATAAAAAACTTACAGCAATTTGGTTTTACCTTAAAACAAAGACAAAGCAAAGGAATCCAGTAATGCCTTTGGCACATTGTAATTTATTTATTTATTTGTTTTTATTGATGATTATTTTTTCTTCTGATTGCAGACAACACTGCTGACGCTAAAGAACTTTATATAAAAGGTAAAATGGTTGCCAAGGGGATTGGAATGTCAATCAATAACCCAAACATGAAGAATATTGCATTCAACAATCCAAAAGGGAACCTGAAGACTTTCAGCTGCACAACTTTATACCAAGTCAGTGATGTTCCATGTCTCAGTTCCTGGGTAGAATCAACCAAGAAAGCTACTGATTAATGGGGAAGCATGAGCTGCTAACTCCAAGTGAACTTAAAATCAGTCTTTTCAGAGCCACTGTGCAAAGAGTGTTGCTATACAGCTCAGAGAGTTGGACAGTGACAGATGCATGTTCAACGAGACTCGATGGTGGTTCTTCCACGTCAAAGATCTGCCCATAGTGGGTCTCTTTTGCCAAGCCGCTTTATCCTACTAAGGTCACATGGGGGCTGGTGTTTATCTCAGCCAACACTGGGCGGAGGCATGGTACACCCTAAACAGCTCGCCAGACCATCGCAGGGCTAACACACTCACAATCATTCACATTCACTTCTAGGGGCAATTTGGAACAGCTAATTAGCCTAATGTGCATGTCTTTGGACTTTTGGAAGAAACTGGAGTACCCAGAGGAAACCCATGTAAACTTATTGGCTCAGTGGTTCCTCAGTGGTTAAGGCTCTGGATTACTGATCTGAAGGTCAAGCCTCAGTACCAACAAGATGCCACTGGGGGGCCCTTGAGCAAGGCCTTTAACACTCACTTGCTCAGTTGAAAAAATAAAAATAAATAAATAAATAAATAAATGAATGAATGAATGAATGAATGAAAAAGAAAAAAAAAAATATATATATATATATATATAAATGTAAGTCACTCTGGATAAGGGTGTTCCATACATGTAAATGTAAATGCAAACATTGAGAGAGAAAAAAAAATCCATGCAGAAACGCCATCGTCTGGGACTCGAACCCAGGACCTTCTTACTGTGAGGCTGATATGTGAACCACTACATAACCCTGGTGCCCCAAATGAAATATTGCTGAATCTTATTTGCTTAATTTTATTTGTAATATTGATGTAATCACTTTCAGAATATTAAAAATGTCCATTACTTCAGCATTGCAGCCTGATTACATTATCATGTGGGGAAATTGATATGAGAGTTGTACAAACAGGCATCAATTTCAATATAATTAATGGAAATAATAAAAATAGCAGTCAGCCATGAGCATAATTTGTCTCCTGGGGTCCAAGGCACTCCCGAGGCAGCATGTGAATGTGTGTATACCTTTCAATTGCAGGTCCATATATTTACAGCCTTTCCCAGCTATCCCTTCCTGACCAGTGGGATGGGACTTGAGGTGCTCTCATTACCCACAGCAGCTCCTTCGCCTTGCTCCTAATGGCCTTTTTTATTTTAGCCACAGCATTTTCAAACACATCCCAGCTTGCATATAAATACACGGACTGGCTGAGTCGGACAATCCGGTTCCCATAAGGGTCATGGCTAGGGCCATGCAGCTTGTACGTAATTGTCTAGGAAGCAAGAAGGCACAGAGCTAGGCAAGCGGTGGTATGTGTTAGGAAAACAGTATTTCTGATTGGAATACAGTATTGGTAGGGGAGTTGATTTGATCACTCTGCCTGTGCTAGTAACCTTGTATTGCCGGTTTGAAAAAGTCATGTATAACTCTCAGTGGTGTCACTGGAAATGGGGAAGGAAAACAGGGACAGTGGACTGTTGAAAGTTCATATCATGAACTTTATATTACAGTTTTCCATATTATTGTGTGGGGGAGCACTGTGGACATATATTTGTATTGGTGAAGCTCCCAGAGGTCATTCACAGTTTGGTGATGTGCATTTTGTGCATAACCTTATGCTGGATGTATTCGATGGACTTTATAGGGGAGTTCATCGTCATGGAGTTGACTAAACAACATCATTCAAGATCCAAGACACAATCTTCAGCCTCTCTTTGCCATCCCCATATCACCAAGCAGTAGGCTGGTGTCCCTTATGAAAGATGACGGGTTTGGATTCTCTGACCAAGCATGAGAGTTTCCATAGGATGGTATGATTTCCATTTGGTAGGGTGGCCTTTCCAAGAGAGATTCTGAACCTGCATCTATAGCTTTACGTAAGTACCATTGAGATTATTTTTTTTGGTTTGTGTTTCAGTTTATTTTTGATGGTCCACATTTATGCTCTATTTAAAAGAATGCTTTTAACAAACACTCGAAAGGAGGAGTTGTCTTCCTGCCACAAGTGGTGGAGTGAAGTGGTGCTGCATGCATCTCATGCCTTTCCTTTCCATTACAAAAAGTCCTTAAGTGTTTTTTTATTTTTTGATTTTTTTTTTTGTAATTGATAAGTTCAATCTGGGATTGAAGTAAGTAGCTTATTTTTATTTATTTATTTATTTTTTTTTTTTAAATGTGCTTTATATCAGAAAATTGCTACAAATTTCTTCATGCATTTCTATGTATTTTATAATTTAGAATGCAATCTTGAAGATAATGTAAAAATTTTTCTTGGCTGATATTTATTAGTGGAAGGTTAAAAATTGTCAGGTTCCTCATGCTCGAGAATCACTGGGAAGAAAATCAATCGCTGTAGGGCTTTCTTCCCGCCTGTGCTGAGTAGGTTTAAAGTGAAGGTCAGCGCGCGCAAAGCAACTCCACTCTTTAGGCCACGGAACATTCCTTAGTGGCTCAGCGGGCTAAGTCGGCTGTGGCAACCACAAGGCTGCAGGTTTTAAGTCAGACTGTCCTTGTCCTAGATGGACCTGACAAGGCTAACAAGCTCCATCTGCCCGGGTTTGAAGTGAGAGTTGTCCTTCTCCTAGACTGTCTACCTTAAAAAGAGCTAACGAGCCCAATCTGCTCACACAGTTATATCACCAGTCGCCCCCTCAGCAGACTTAGGAGAGGCCATGGGCAAAGACCTCAAGACAGGCAAGCCAAGCAAGGGTCCTGCAATGATGACCACATCTGGAAAGGCAGAGGCGAACATCAACATCAAAGACAAGCCTTCCAAATTTTTCTGTTACACCCAAATGTGTATATATTCATTATCAGGTGGTTTTTACTTACAGATTTTATTAAATTAGGGTTTAATTTCTCTTGAAGTCGGTGGTTACTGAATAGCAAGATTTTCCACCAAGCTTTCCAGACTGTTGAAATGGTGATTTTACACAACCATTATTTATTTATTTATTTATTTTTTGATTGAGACATGAATGGTGAATCTTTAATCAAGAGTTCTTCACATACTGATTGTTCAATTTTGAGCTGTTTTTCTTGCTGCATGTCTGAATATCTCAATTTCAGTATGTACTACAACTGATGAGCTAAGAGCTGTTACTTTTAGGAGGTGTGTTTGGGGGTTAACTAGAGTCTGTGCTTGGCCAATCCAAGCTAAGAACTGTGAAAGTTAACGGATATATTAAACAATTTAACAAAATTATCTGATGTCTCCTCAAGGTTTTCGGGAACAGAACCCCACCTGTAGATCTTGCTTTTTGTAAACAATCACAGCCCTCTAGATGGACAGGTGAAGTCAGCACCTCCAGTGGCTTTCACCTGTCAGACACAGTGCCTGCTATGCAAACTTCGTTCGATTCCTCTGATTAATCAGTTAACGTTTTAATATTTTTTTTTTCCTTTTCTATTTAAAATGTGACGTTACACAATGAAACCCTCTAAAAACTATGCATCAAAACACGCGGTTCAATCAGCAAGGGTGTACTATGACTTTTCGCTAAAAGTTGAGTAACCATGGCGACAAAAAAATAATTAAATTGGGGGGGGTGGGGGGGGGGGATAGGAATGAACGAGAAATCTTGAAATTGCTCACTTGTAGTTTTACAGGCACTCCAGGATGAAAGCTACTCTGAAATCCAGCGTCCGGCGGCAGTGCAGTGCTCCGTCATATCAACTGACATCGGAATCTGTCGGGTAAAATGCAACAATCCGCAGCATTTAAAATTTGAAATTAAAAAAGAAAAGAGGTTTAATCATGTCATGTCATTTAATTTACTGAACTGCTTAATACTATATAAGGGTCACAAGGAGGCTGGAGTCCATCCCTGCTGACACTGGGCAAAGGCAGGGTACACCCTGAACAGCTCGCAGTCCATCGCAGGGCTAAAACACACACACACACACACACCTAGTGGCAATTTTATATACCCAATTAGTCTACTGTGCATGTCTATGTACTAATAGAGGAAACCCAGTGGAATCCCAAGAAAGCACTGGTAGAGGGTGCAAACTGCACACAGAAATGTCCTTCAGTTCAGGGCTTGAACCCAGGACCTTCTTTCTGTGAGGCGAAAGTTCTATCCACTACACAACCGTACAGCAATGCAAATAGGTTTTTGGTATTCAAAAGTTTTATCCGGCAACAAACAGAATGCTAAACAAGTTTATCTCAGAAATGGTCATTAGGGCCTGAATCACAAGGAGTAATTCTGTGTTTTCAGACTTGCAGTCATGTCTAAGCAGAGCTTCGGCTGTTCACAGGTTCAAGAGTGGATGACGGTGAACAAACTATCCAGCCTGAGGGCCTTTTTCTTTGCTTTACATTCGCACTTGAATTATACAGACCCTAGGCCTGAGGTTTGGACAGTATGGTGGTAGGCATGAAAAGAGGATATGAATTCAGACATGGAATTGAGGAAAAGTTTTTTATTTATTTATTTTTACAGACTTGTTACTCAAGTTCTTGGTGAGGGTGTTTTATTTTTTTTATTTTTTAAACCACGGGTAATAAAAGGTTGTATTTTGCACCCCGCGCTGCTCTTCAGCTCACTGCTTTTTAATTAAGAAAGCTATGAGGACAGAGGGGAAAGACAGCATGTTGACTAGCCTCTGGAAATTGAATTGCATTATTCTGTGCTAATGCATGCCTCTGTTTGCAAGCGTCTCATCATCATCGCTTGTTTTGTCTGCTGCGTTGGGACAAAACGAGGGTCTTGCCTTCTTGAATTATATCGATACATGTTTGTGTATACTTAGTGATACATACTAGTCTAAACTAAATGATGGCTTAAAGGGGATTCAGGTTTATTTATTCCGTTTTTACTCGTATCACAGACAACTACAGGTAGTGTTTATTCATGGAATTACAGGCCGCAAAATATAACCCATTAAATCAAAGTAAGATAAATATTAGGGATTATAATATTATAATATTATAATAATAGGGATACGAGATATACCTAACGAAATATAATTTAACTTTTTCTTTACTTTAATTTCATTTATTTTTTTCATATCAGTGTTTTTTTAACAACAGTGGCACTGTGGTTAGCATGTGTGCCTCTCAGCAAGAAGGTCCTGGGTTCAAGTCCCCTGGCTCGACAAGGGCGTTTCTATGTGAAGCTTGTATATTCTTTCTGTGCTTGCATGGGTTTCCTCTTTGTACACCAGTTTTCCCCCCAGAGTCCAAAGACTTACACTGAAGGCTAATTGGCTGTTCTAAATTGCCCCAAGCTATAGTGTGCGTGTAGATGTGGGTGCTATCCCTACGATGGGCTGGTGAGCTGTCCAGGTTGTACCCCGTCTTCAGTTGGCTGAAATAGGCTCCATCCTCCTTGCGAACTTCATAGGTTTATATGTTTTGCAAACGAATGAATGAATGAGGCAAGATGTGAGTCAAAACTTAACACACATGACAAAATATACAAAAAGGCACATGAAGTTTACAAAAAATAAAAGTGCTACACTGGGCAGTGTGCTGCACATAGAGAGGCGGAATGTGTGACAGCACTGAAATTATCAACTCAACTGCCGTAAACTGGTGTCATGTTGAGAATCACTCTGACAGGCTGGTGGCAGGTTGTTGACAGCCTGTAGATTGTTTCTTCATCTAGTTTATACTGAATGTGTCACATAATCCTGGATAATATACCACTACCATCCAGGTCTACCTGGTTTAAATGGATAGAAGGCCTTTTTGTTACAAACTGGTTGGTAAGGGCTTACCAATCCAGAATATGTCTGCGATGGCCTGGCGAGCTGTCCAGGGTGGACTCTGCCCTCGCCGGGAGTAGGCTGAAATGGGCACCAGCCTCCCCGCGACCCTAATTAGGATTAAGTGATTCAGAAAATGAATAAATTATTAATGATTTACACGATTTTAATTATTGCATAGTGATTATATTTATCCATTATATTTAATCCTCTGTCTTGGGAATTTGATGACTGCCTGTGTTTGACCCCAGAACTGTGCTACAATTACAGTCCTGATTCTGGTTTGTATTTCGGCTCTATTAAAGCTGCATGCGAAGTATCAAAAAATAATAATACATAAATAAATAAATAAAAACTTTGTAAAAATCAATGGCATGGCCACGGGTGGCGCTTACTGGAATAACACGGAGGGATTCCCCAGTGCTTCTGGTCAAAATTCATTCATTCATTTTTTTTTTCCTTATTAGCTTATTTACTTATTATCCTAATTAGGGTTGCGGGGAGGCTGGCGCCCAGCTCCGCCCACTCTGGGCGAAGATGGGGTACATTCTAAACAGCTCACCAGACAATTGCAGGGGCCAATACATATAAAACCATTCACACTCACACCGAGGGGTGATTTGAAACAGCCAATTAGCATTCTGTGCATGTTTTTGGACTGTTGGGGAAAGCGGGGTACCTGGAGGAATCCATGCAAGCACTGGGAGAACATGCAAACTCCACACAGACACGCCCGGGCCTGGGAATCAAACCCAGGCCTTCTTGATGTGAGGCGCACATGCCTGCCACTGTGCCACTGTGCCGCCCGCCGGTCAAAATATCAAACCCTAATAATTTTAAAGTCACAGTATCCTTAAGAATAAAACTAATGAGGTACATCAGTGATGGTGGGACCATGTTGATCCATGTCAGTCATTTTCATAACGGTCCACACCACACGTGCATACGTCAATCAGTTGAACCTCGGCTGCTCTGTTATCTTTTGGGCCGAAGGACATTTGACCTGCTATTTGAATTGTTTACATATTTATCTTATATTTATGGTCATCAGTGTCGGATGTCATGTTTCACAGTAGTGTTTTTGGAATGAACTGTAAGTACTTTATTTTTAGTTAAGACACTTCGCATGCAGCTTTAATGAACACCCCCCACCACCACCACACACACACACACACACACACACACACACACACACACACACACTGATCCTCAACCCCTCAGTCCTTTTTTTTTTTTCTTGTTTTGTTTTGTTTTAATGATATGTAGATCTGATGAGTCATATGCCTATAAATTAACACGTATCGGAATGAAGCGTGTGTGTTAGGCAGCGATTATATTTTCTGAATACCAGATGCATCACAGTGCACCAAATTGAATAATCATGGATACATGTTGCTTTAACAAATGTTGAAATCTCATTTATTAAGGATAGTAATTTTTTTTGTGTCTTACCACCCACTGCTGCATCTGCTAGAATAAAGATGGATATGTTATCTTCATCCTTGTCGCCACCTGGGGCTGTAAACAAACAAAAGTAATGAACTCCTTTTCGACACTTTTGAAAGGAAAGCAACATTTCTTCACAGTGCAGGCCTCGCCCCTTACTTTCTTCATGGGAAGTCAAAAGACAAACAGTGGTGTGTATATAAATGGATTAGACCTGGGAGTTTGAGGGTGTAGGAGAGTTTTTATTTATTTATTTATTCTCTTCTGGGCTCTGTCAAGGTAGTTCTTTCCTGGAATCTGATAGAGCCATTTTTTACCAGCTTGTGGTATAAATTTGAACCATCAGCAACTGAACCAAACATATGCAGTCAATATTACTTTATAAAGGAATTCCTTGAACATATGACTTAGTACCATTTTAACCAATGATCGCTAAGGGAGGCGACGTACTTGTTAGCACTCATGACTGGGAGGTCCTGAGTCCGAGCCCCGTGCCAGGAAGGCGCGTTTCTGCATGTTCTCCCCACACTTCCGTGGGTTTCCCCCGGGTGCACCAGTTTCCTCCCACAGCCCAAAGACATGTATATCAGACCATATGGTTGTTCCAAATGGGCCCCAGCTTCTCCATAACCCTAACAAACTATAAAGCAATTCAGGGCATGCGCTTCTTCTAAAACCACCATAAGGAAGCAAACAGTAATAGGAAAACCTATTATAAATCTGACAGCTGCAAATAATGATAGTATTGAAATGGTAAGAAATATAGGAGGAAATTCCAGCTTCCACATATGTAGCTAATCAATTTAGGCCTGTGTGTGGCATTGTGGAACTTTTAACTGCCTTCCATATCAAGTGATCTGCTCTGCCTGATCCGTGCAGTCTGTTCTAGAAATCTGTTGTAAAAATTAGGCCAAGATTTTATTAAGATCGTCTCTTTCACTGAGACATACATTGATAAGCAATATCATTATCTCCAACAAAATGGCAGGTCCAATGTGGGGTTTTCCTGGTATGTGATGGTAGGCACCTAGCAAAGATGGTCCAATAAACGACAACCAGTGAACTGCCAAGAGTGTCATGTGTGCCAAAGGCACATTGATGTACGTGTCAAGTGAAGGCTGGTACACGTTGTCTGATCCCACAGAAGATCTGCTGTAGTAAACACTGCTAAAACTGTTAATGCTATGACTGACTATGATAGAAAGGAGTCAGAACACACAATGTATTGCAGCTTGTTGTGAATGGGGCTGCCCAGCTGCAGGCCAATTAGGTGGTGTTGATGTTATGGCTGATGAATGTATAATTGTGTCAATTTGTACTCTGTAATTTATGGGGTCAATGCTATAGTGTTAATGCAACTTTTCATGGTGTGAGTCCATGGTGCATGGTTCAGTGCCCAGTGGTTCTCTGGCCAGGTGGACTGTGAGGGACGGAGCCAATGTCAGCCATTAATGGGACCACGATCTGCTTTCATTTTCAATGGAAGGCCATCACTTGCTGGGTGCCCATTCCTGCCGACACCCTGAAAAGCTCAACAGACCATAAGCCAACAGAAACACAGCCATTTACACTCACACCTAGAGGAACCCTTGAACCCTGGGAAGAACCTGGAGTACCCGGAAGAAATTGAAGCAAGCACGGGGAGAACATGCAAACTCCCTTGTTGTGAACGGGACTAGAAAGTCTTCTTGCTGTGAAGCAGAAGTGCTAACCACTATGCCACAATGCTTCCATTTTAAATCATCACACAGTGTACTATCATGGTGAGATTATCCACATAAACACGGAAGCATCTTTGGCGTAAATTATTTTTGGCAGGTGCAAGCGTATTCACATCAGCAGTCGGTGCAGAAGCTCCAATAAAAAGTGGAGTTTCAGGATGAGGTGAGGCATGTCCAGAGGGCAAGAGCAGACACTGCAGTAGAAGTGTATAAAGATCAGGCACTGACTTCACATCAGAAAGCAGACATATCTTTTCAGAGAGGGAACAGATTTTTAAATAATCCTTGTAGTCCTCAGCCAACATTGGCATGTGGGACCCTATATGGGATCGTCTGCAGGTTCCATGTCAGCTGCCGACATGTGAGTTATGCCTGGGCTACATGAGCACCGAGTGCGCATGGGCTTAAAATGGGCATCTAGCTGGGGTCCACTTGAGTCAACTGAGATGGTCCCAAATGAGCTATCTATATAGGTTCTAGTTTGGTAACTAATAGGAAATGACTTGAGTTGGTCAGTTGACATGGGGTCATTATGGAAACTGCAGACAATCCCACATGGGTCCCACATAAAAAATGTTGGCTGGGTGAAGTCTATGTAAGAGCACAGCTGAATATGAAAAGCAAAAAGTATGTAATATGGGTGGCAAGGTGGCGCAGTGGTTAGCACGTCCGTCTCACAGCAAGAAGGTCCTGGGTTCGATTCCCAGCTTGGGCGTTTCTGTGTGGAGTTTGCATGTTCTCCCTGTGCTT
>JAOUQZ010072112.1:0-18386 GCA_028564935.1 Neosilurus hyrtlii
GGAGGAAACCGGAGTACCCAGAGGAAACCCACGCAAGCACAGGGAGAACATGCAAACTCCACACAGAAACGCCCGAGGTTGGCTTCACTCTTGTGCGTGTGTGAAATTGCAAGAATAGAATGTGAATCCGTCGGTTCATATAAGGCAAGGCAACAGCAAAAATAACAGTGAATAGATATTAAACTAATAAGTCACTTAACAACTTAAACTTCTGAATAATATAAAACTAGGCACATCTACACATAATACGAGTTTACTTTTACATACAATCAGACAAACATTCGCTCGTTACCAGGAACGAATAGTATGTCCCGCTGTTTATTCTTATGCAAATTACTTCCGTATTTACAGTCGCATATACATGAATCGTAGTACACTATCAACCTCCTTGTGTGTGGATTTATTACTCTTTTTATAATTACATTAGCAAAGATTTATATGACGTATAAAAGCCTTTATAAAGTTTAGGTTTAATTTCCCTTTAATTAAAATAGAACCCAGGTAGATTTAAATATAAGGGCATTTCACAGTATTTGGTCTGTGGGACATAAAAAAATTCCACTATAAACAAAAATTTGTTTTAATTTGATAGAGACATCAAACTGCTTGAATTTGTATTGTTTTAATATTATAATCAAATTCTCAACCATTCAAACGACCATGTTCCGTTCACTACGCAACATTTTACTCAATTCTTCAAACAGATTACGCTTAAAAATTATTTAAAAAAAACTCTGAAACTGAGAGAAACTAGCTGCCAAAAATTTTTATGAAGGGTGTTCAAGTTGAGAAGAAATTTTAAGAAATGTTTGCATGTAGAAAGTTTAGGCTGTTAAAACAACAACAACAACAACAACAACAACAACAACAACCAAACAAACAAACAAAAAACCCTGTTTCCCCTAATGGGCTCAAATAAATAAATAAATTAAATTAAATTAAATACAAAAATAAATAAATTTATAAAAACTCATAGGTAGGCATTTTTTTCATTATACCCCAAATACCATGAATGAATTTATGTTAGAACTCAAGTGTACAAAAACTTAATTATTGCTTTTAGTCGAACTCTCGAGTAAAGATTTAAATTCAAGTAAACATCATTCAGCCTAAATCCTCTTAAATAAGCGCCACGTGCTACGAGCACAATCATGGTGGTATCTTTTAAAATGACCCAAATCTTCAGAAAGCTTCTTCTGCTCTGCTAGTTCTTGCAGAATCTTGTCAGACCTTGGCTCACTTCTCCCTACACTGTGCTGTACAGACTGTACTTCCTTAAGCCGGCTGTAGTTACCTACAGAATAAAAGTACATTAAAACCACTGCACTGTGTTGTCTTTATTGTATTAAGCGCCTGTGTCCGGGAACGCTACGCAATTAATCCATAAATATCAGCATGACTCCGGTTTTACAAAGAATAAAAAAAACACTAACCGGTGAAAAGAGATTTCTTTACGACCGTCTGAACGGTTTTCACAGCCAACAGCGCAACAAGGACCAACCAATTTAACACAGAAATAACACCAATCCACAACACACACCAAGCACCTCCCAGGTTTATTGCCATGACTGGAAGTGGAAGCTAGTTACCTACGAGGGAGGGGGGCGGTGCACATTCTAGATTATTCTCCACATCATTGGCCCAAACAAAGTTAGCTATAATAGTATATAGTGTTGCAACCGGCCACACACTAAGATGCAGTCTCATTGGCTGTTTCTGCAAGTTGCTATTAAAATTACGTTGCGCTCGCGGCTGAGTCCGCTGGTCAGTGTCACGTAAACAAAATAACCAGCTGGCAGGTGCCTCAAAGTATAAAAAAAAAATTCAGATCAATCACAAAACAGAGATGTTGGTCGGTTCATATTTATTTATTTTTTCACATGTCAAACAAAACCTTTGGGTCAGCACAATATTGGCAGGTCGGACAGGTTCGGGGAAACAAAGCTTTTCTAATTACACCTTACGTCAAAACATTGTCCTTATAATCTCGTCCCACTAGTATAACTCATATAACCAAAACAAAAATGTTTGCAAACCTACATTTGAGAATGGACTCCATGATAAGAAAAATGTCAATACTAAATTTATTTAATGGGTTAAGAGGGATTTAGCTCTCAAAACTGTCCTGTCTGTGACAAAAAATAAATGTGGAGTGACCCTGAGTATATTATTTATTTTAGAAACCTCCTCCTGGCTCAGCTGTAATATTACAGAACGCAATGATTCTGTGACTTTCTTTACTGTATTTTGGTAAGACAAAACAAAAAAAAACAAAAAAAAATAAAAAATGAAACCAACCTATGAAGCCAGGATAAATCAGAAGCTGTAAAATATTTATTTTACAATGTAGTGACAGAATTTTCCCCTCCAATACCTGATACTTTCTGCACCAGATGCCAAAAAAAGTTGGAGGATATCTCCAAGTGTTTTTACGATAAACCTTGTAATGTCTGGAGAAAACAGACACCATTTTTAAAAAATACACAATTTTTTTAAATGAGAAGAAAATTTAAATTATATTGAATGAATTCATTTGCCCCGATTTAACCTTTAACTTTTGAAACTTTTAGTAAAACTTTAAAAAATTACTTCGCAGCATCACTGTCGATCAGATGAATTGGTATTAGTAACGATTTAAGCTATTATACTCATCAATTTTCACGGATAGAAAATATGGGACCAAAATCATGCAAGTGAAGCCAAACTTGAAGTATTTAGAATTTTATTAATCTCTGAATAAATTGTGTAAAATATTTGGCTTTATTTAATTTCAATAAATAGCCCATTTCCAAAGGAAAATATTGAAGTATATATATATAATGAAAATTGTCGAGCTGGAAAGTCCTTAAAAACGGGATGTCCCCAGCGTTACCCACCATATACAGCATGGAAAAAGAAAGAAAAGTAAAACTTGTAAAAATGATAAATCGCGTATAGCTCGAGTCGGGTAGTTCTTAATCAGCAGTATAGTTTGGTGGATGTACTTTCAAACAGAAGGACCAATAGAATATGTTGCTGTCCCAAGTGTTACGTCAGAATTTGTTTTTCATTTGTATCTATTTAAATGGACAGAACCAAACTAATGCCTTATTGGATTGCTAAAATGTGTAACTACAAATATAATATGCTCATTTTGTTCTATTTTAGTGGAGTGTAAGCCCCCTGCTAGGTAGTACACTATGACCTGGAGTGAATAGCAGTAATATTCTAGAAGAGCATGTTTTCATGCAATTCGGTCTTATTTTCTTGCACATTGCTTCCGGTTATGCAAGTCTGAACTTCATTATGGATTACATAATTTCTGACTTTTATGTCTGAGGCTGCATTTACCACCCTGTAACTGTCATATGGTTATTGTACACTTTCTTTTATTCTATTATTGCCCACAGGATGTGTCATTTAGCCTGGGTTTGAATGTTAATACAGGCTCTGGAGATCTTAAAATAAAACTGTTTGGCCATGCGATCCTCAAATTTATGCCATTTGTAAGCCATTATTTGGTATCCTCTGACCATTATTTAAAAATTGACCACTACGTACTATAAAAATATCATTTCTTGAGAATTTTTTAAGTACAACAACTTATTCTGGAAATTTTGATACCAAAATCATACCTGTATCTAGTACAGTAATGGAGTTATTGAAGTTTTTACATTTTACAACTAGCACAGATTAGACATCGCAAAAGAACAAAATTGTCATTGGTTATGTTACTATGACGCGTCTTTTTGTCTGCAAGGTCTGTGCCCTGCCCAGAAGTATTGCGAGATCCATTTTTAGCTGCTTTGATTTTAAAGATAAATGTCTTTGAATACATGTATTGTATTTTGTTATGTTAACATACAGACATTTCAAGGTCACAGTGATGAAAACAAAGGTCAAACTTGGCCTATTTGAAGGTTTTTGGCTAGTTATTCTTAGCATTTTCCTTATTTATTTCTAGTTTGTTGCTCTGTTGGTTAATGGACAAATTTGGTCTTTTTAAAGTTTTTTTTTTTTTTTTTTTTTTTACGTAAAATGTCCCAAGTGTTACCAAAGCAAACAAATATGTCTTGTAATAATGCCTGTAATTTAATTATTCTGGGGTATATTTCAAAGCTTTTTTTATAGTTAGGTAAAAAAGTCTTCTTAAAATTTTTTTTTTTTTTATTTAGTGCAAATCAGTTGTCATATTGAAAAATAACTGCGAAAAAAAAATACTTTTATATTAGTCACAATCAAAATGAATGGCATATACAGTTAAAAACATAATTAAAGATGCTATTATTTAATACTGTGGATAAAAAAATAGGTATATAAAGGTATATACTTGCTCCACTGGTATTCATTTTCAGAAGATTCAATATATTGGCTACCAAGGGGGGAAAATTCATACACTTGCACAAGACTTTATTTTTTGACTCCTCGTCACAAATTGGCTTCGTTTTATTATTATTTTTTTATACCCCTTTTCCAGTTTGGCGTCAGGACAGTAACACCTCTAAAGCTGTTCAGGTTCACTTAATAAACAGTCCCTTTAAATTTTTGATCTATAACATCACAACACCACTGTTATATACTTCAGATTTACGCTCAACTATGAGACATGAGAGGACGAGGACCAATACAATTTATTTTCTATAAGAAGAAAGCGTGCATTGCTCAACACATCAACTTTTTAAAAAGGGACAGCATTCTGCCAATTATTCCCATTCTACAACAATGACGCCGACATACCACCGCCAAATTTTCGTGTAAGAACTGCCAATAGAACTATAGCCTGTGCTCTAGAGACTACCTCTAGCTTCAGCGAGAGATACTCTAGGTGACATCCTGTAGCTGAGCATACCTCCTTCTCTCAAACAATTTATCAGAAACATGGTCACATGAATGCATCTAATATGGACTGTTATTATTAGCTCCCGCCCACAAAGCGGCTCGGGAGCTATAGGAATGTGCATCTGTCCATCATTCAAACAATGTGTTCAGTCACAGTTCAGGTTCCGAATGTTTACTGGACGTGCGCTGACGCTGGGGCTTTTAAACTTGGTATGTTGGCTCACTACTATGAGTGCTAGGATGAGTTTGCGTGCGAGTGACCTTGACCCTCTTTTCATGGTCACAGAGTCAAAACTGCACATCAGGTTTCCAGGCATTTACTTGCCGCATGCTGAACCTGGGGCTTTCAAACTTGCTATGCTTGTTCTCTACTGGCATATTATGAAACGGTCCTTTCGGCAGGAGCGTCTGGGCCCCTGTGGTCTATTATTTATACGTAGAACTGAAACCTAAGGACTGGTATAAATGGGACTGGAGGGTTTAGGAGGGCAGTGGTGGCTCAGTGGTAAATGGTTACTCATCCGAAGGCCAGAGGTTCAAGCCCCAGTACCACCAACCTGGCACTGTTGAACCCTTAACTCCCAGTTGTTTAAACATGTTAGTCAGTCTCGCGTGTGTTAACAAATGTTTTCAGGCACCTTTGCTGACTCGTCAATAACACACCTGATGCGCTCACATTCAAGATCATCTCAACACTCATCGCATGGCGTGATTCTCACAATCTGGTGTCAGTCGACGAGTTTCTTTCAGATGATGTGGTTTCTTCCTGGTGTTAATGTAAAGACGTTTTTCCTTTTTTACATGTACTATTTTTATTTCAGTATATACGAAGGATGCTTATTTAGTGCATTATGCATTTGGACGGGCAGCACGGTGGCGTAGTGGTTAGAAGTGGGTAGTGGTTAAAACATCTGCCTCAGAGCAAGAAGGTCCAGGGTTCGAATCCTAAGCTCGGACATTTCTGTAAGGAGTTTACATGTTCTTCCCCTGCTTGCGTGGGTTTCTTCAGGGTACTCTAGTTTCCTCCCACAGTCCAGAGACATGCACATTTGGATAACTGGCTGTTTCAAATTGCCCTTAGGAGTGACTATGAATGGTTGTGTGTGTGCTGGGCTTGCGATGCACTGGCGAGCTGTTCGCAGAGTCGGCTAAGATAGACTCCAGTCTCTTGGCAACCTAACACGAGTAAACGGTTCGGAAAACGAGTCTATTTTACTGTATAACCCTCTCTGTATTTTTCAGTTCAGGATAAATAATATTAAACAATACACGAATATTAAAAGGGTTTGTTTTTTCCCCATTACACCTGTCTGTCACCTCTATCAGATAATTCTCCGTCCTCCTCTGCTTTGCCCTTTTCTATGCTATCCCCTTTATGTGGGCTGAAAGAGGAGAGCTGTGTATCTTGTTGAGCTTCTGCTCTGCTTTGAATCACCTGTTTACTTTTAGGCCAGTGGAGCATGAGAGCAAACACTGTTGTTCAAGAGTCTGTCATCTCCGAACCCACATGAACACGCACAGGAAACCTCAATACACAACTCTTTCGCTCATACACTCTTCCTGGCATAGACATTGAGCTGCTGCATGCCCCTTCTTGCTGATGTCTTTTAACTGCCGAGCCATCAGACAATCTAGATATCCTGTCTTATATCCTGCTCCTTTAAAACAAATGCTACTGTCCAGATAAGAACACCAGAATGAAAACATAGGGAATTCAAAAAGTATTCCTGAAGAGATGATTAGATTTTTGTTTGAGGTGGTGGATATTGGCAATACAAGAACACACAGCTGCACCAAAACGACATCACTCGCTGCCATGGCTATTAATACATCGGAGGTGAGGGCAGGACAGTCTCAGTTTAAAACAGATGACTAGGAATAATATTTTCCTAGAAATCATTAAATGCCAGAAAAAACATGTAAAATGTCAACAGCAACATTCACCAACAAATAATTTATCACATTTTTTTAATAGCAAAAATTCATGCAGAAGGGGCAATGGTGGCCTGGTGCTGGATTACTGATCCCAAGGTCAGGAGTTCAAGCCCCACTATCAACGGGATGTCACTGCTGTCCCCCCAGTGCAGCTAACGGTCATCAAAGACCAGCCATGTCTCCCTGTCTGTGGAGAGAAGCATGGAAAAGAACCATTGCTGGCTTTTGTAAAGAGTAGGCCGCATTTCCGTCAGTGTGCTTCTGCCTTGCAATGGCCTGGTGAGCTGTCCAAGGTGTACTCTGCCTTCGCCCAGAGTCGGCTGAGATAAAATTATATCAGGTTAATAATATTATTACCATAAAACCTCTAACAAACTTCCTAGACAGTGGATTTTGTTGTGCAATATGATGCGACGCCAAAAAAACTTTGTCAAGTTTTCATAGCAGAACTCCCGAGTAGAGCCCCATAGTCATGGAACATGGCTTGGTCTGCTGTTCCATGTCCTGTCCTGTGTCTGTGCGTGCCCTTCACAGGAAACCCAATACGACTGTCGTGACTCTGAGTTGATGCTGATTGGTTCTATGTATTGCTGAAATGCATGATGACGGGCAGCAATAAACCTACCTAACACCAATCAAGAGACCTCTTCCGGGACCGCGCTTTTGAGGCAGTGTGTAATTCTATATATTATTGAATTAACTTGGCACAGTAAAAGTGTACACTAACAACAATGTAGCCGTTAGAAAAAGAGAGGTTTCCTCATAAGAGGTAAACTGCTGTCATGTTGTAGCGATATTTAGGACATGGAGGGGATTTAAGGTTTATTTTCATAATTAGCTTCTTACGGGTATCCGTTTACAGCTTCTGCAGAATTAATATGTGTTTTATGTTTGGTTTTAAATCTGCACATTCTTGGTTGTTAACTAACTAGCCTGTAACATCTAGTAATTATGGAGTGCATTTCAGCGGTGGCCTAACAAGTTTTTTTCATTTATTTTATTCGTTGTACTATTTATATTACCTCTTATTTGGGTCACAGGGAGGCTGGAGCCCATCCCGGCCGACCGCAATGAGCCAACACACAGACAACCATTCAAATTCACATTTACATCTGGGGTAATCGAGAATATCCAATAAGCCTTAAATACATTTGTTGGACTGTGGAAGGAAACTGGAGCACCAGGCGGAAACCAACAGGCAGAACCTGACCCTAACATTAAAGGGGCCATCTCATGGTTGTTTAAATCAAGCAGATAATCAAGCTAAATAACATTAACAGGGTTATCAAATAAAACAGAGTAATTTATATAAACGCAAATTTGGTTGACGGAGGCTAACAAATGAATTTTTTTCATGAAGCTAATTTACCAGGACTAGCGATATTTCAGTGTTTTTAAACTGTTCCGCCCAGCAAGATTTCAAAAAGTCCATGTTGCAATCCATTCCCCTCCATGTTAGGTTCGAAAGGCTATTTAACAAATATAAATTAGCAATGCAGACATTTGTTGCATATTTACACGACTATAAGTCAACAGAATTTAGGTAAAAATGATGTAAAAGCTCCTTTAAGCTAATAAAACCGAGAAGCTGCACAATGTTTACAGTATGATGTTTGAAAATCACTGTGTATTAAAGCTAGCAGCTAAACTCAAGAGGAAAAAAGAGGAAGGTGGGAGACGTTTTTAGTTGAGCCAATAAAACCATCTCATGTACAGATCAGTGACTCGGTGCCTGAGGACTATATCCGGGCTTGATGGGACCTGAACAACTTAAAGCACACAGTGTTAAGCCATGGCATGACTTCACATTTACAGACACTAGACACTTATAAGAGGCTGTGTAACCAGATTTATGATATTAATGACCTACAAGTAAAGTGATTCAGATTATTTCCCCCCACAAACAGCAACATGTATAAAAACTGCCACCCAAAGCAGGCAATACCCCTCAGCCCATGCGCCAGTCCCAAGCTGAACACCAAAATGGTGATGGTCGGTCAATGCGTGGAACACAAATTCAACATGGCAGCTCTGGTGGCCATACTGTATATCGCACCACAATGAAAACTGAAAGGGTTGTGTAGTTACCCAGTCCCAACATCCACACCAAAAGGGGTGATGACCAGTGATAGTGTTTTTTGCGCTAGTATGCAAATACAAATTCAAGATGGCAGCTGTGGCAGCAATAACGGATATCTGGCTGCAATAATAATTGTTCAGCTTGCGTAGTTACCCAGTCCCAACATCCACACCAAAAATGTTGATGATCAGTAACGGGGTTTTTGAGTTGGACGGACATTGTGCGTGACGACAATATCCCTCACACCGATTGGGCTGAGGGGTAAAAAATGTCATCTCATTGTCTTTAATTATGTCATGTTTATTGTGCCAGATGTGCTGGTTGGATTATTTCTGAAACCATTTTCCTGCTCGAGCACATCCTCGATGCATTCTCACCCCATTCCTCCATCTTTGTCTTGATTCATTAACTCCGTTCAAGTCAAACCCTTCAGAAATCACTCGTTCTCTTAACACTGACTAGACAACAGAAATGAACAGGGATCCTAAACTGTCAGCAGCGACGAAGCCCTTCCAATATTAAATAAATCCACTTATGATTATGGCACAGATTTATATTAGCTAATAATCTGATTAGGGCTGGCGCGATGGCGTAATGGTTAGCACGTCCGCCTCATAGCAAGAAGATCCTGGATTCGGTTCCAGGGCTCGGCGAGGGCGTTTATGTGTGGGGTTTGCGTGGGTTTCCTCCGGGTACTGCAGTTTTCTCCCACAGTTCAGCGACATGCACGTTAGGCTTACTGGCTGTTCCAAACTGCCCCTAGGTGTGAGTGTGTATATGAATGGGCGTGTAGGTGTTGGCCAGTAAAATTAAGTGGTTTGATGATTCCTATACTTTTGCTCACCTAAAAACCAGGTGCCATGCACTAAAGGTGTCATGTTCGAAGCGGTTTAGCTCATCCCGAAAAGAGCGAAATATATGGAATTAAAATCCCGATGTTTTGTCTCATTATATAATGAACTGAACTGGCTTTGTCGTTCCAATACTCACACAGGGGACTGCATATACATGAATGCACTCTGTGACAAAATATCACAGACCCTACTGTAAGAACCAGTGAGGTTGCAAACAGGGAGCATTACTGGTAATCTTTAAGCCATCCAAGTGGTTTTAATCAGCAGCATTCCAACCAGATGAAACGGACCAGATTAAGGTCCATCTGTGCCAATAAGGTATGAAGGTTTATAGACAGTGTATGCATGAAAGGATGAGGATGAGAATATTTGTGTGCGTACGGTGCCCTGCAATGGAGTATCATTCCATCCGGGCTGTAATACCACCTCATTCCCAGTGTTACTGGGATTGACATGAATCCACCAGGAGCCTGACCACAATAAAGCAGTAAGTGAAGATGGATGGATGGCTGGATGAATGGATAGAACAGAAAATGTATAACTTCAGGATCTTAGGACTCCTGAAAACGCTGGAAACACCACTCACCTTAAACGTAACACTGAACGTGCCTCATTCTTCTGATCATTCAGGTTAACAAACACATGTTTTAATCATTCATTTTCTAAACCGTTTAACCCTACCGCCGCATGGAGCTTATCTCAGCCACTTGGCAAAGTAGGGCTCTTGTTCGTCCATCGTTGTGGATGATGACCATGACTAAGTTGGTTGATGAGCGGGGTCGATGGGTCCGGAGGTGGCTTGTCTAGCAAACCAGTCACTTTCATGTTAACTCCACACAGAAACGTCCTTCTCGACCCCAGGTCCGGACGAACTAGCCACTACGCAACTCTACCACCTACAAATATATATCGAATCAAATAATTTTAGGACTTATCCAGACAGTTTCCACAATCTGAGATGACAATGAATATCCTACAAACAAGAGAAAGCTAAAGTGTACACAAAGCACAGCCCTGAGCACATACACACTGAGTACACACTGCACGAGAACACCCTGACCTGATTGGTTCGCTATCTTGGGATTAAAAATCCTTAGTGTAATGCTTGGATAATGGCAGACACTTGAATCCAGCCAGGTGTCTCTGGTTGTGTGTGGGGGAACTTGGAGGGAACCTCCTTCATCACCAATTGCTCCTGGCTGTCTGGACCCATGGCCAAGTTGTCTGGGTTCAGTTCCAGCTATGGGCTAAACAGCTCCTCTGCCTTGTGGGATGCTAGGGATAGTCCAAAGCACAGGGAAAACACCCCTACCCAAAGTGGGCACACCATCACACACTCCACACCCTCCACCCAGGCAGAGGAGCTGCGAAGACCGTCATCTCGACGCTAAAAACCAGTCAAGTCGAGTCACATTTGATGAATGTATTTATGAGAGCAAACACGATGGGTACATTTCTATTAACCTTTTTAATTCTGCAGGTTAAAGAAAGAAACGGGGGAAGCGTGCATTAAGACCTGTGGGAATAGAAGTGAACTGAAGGATGCACGCAGGTGATCACTATGATGGCCCACCGAGCACCATCAGAAGAAGCAAACAGAACTCAAATCCATCCAGAAACAAAGGAGAAGAAGCACTTTCAATGAGTTTAAAAAAGTTTGCAAAATTAATGAATTAATTAAACACTGGAATTTCTGTCCAATCTTTCCACACGACTACCACCGTTAGAATGCACATGCTCCATCCGTGACATGCAGTGCTGCCACCCGCCTCTTTACAAACTGCTGTGCATGAGGAGGGAAAGCTCCAGCCACCCCCTTGTATGAATGAGCTCACAGACACCCATTACTGGCTGAAGTGACATGCCAACCCTCCCTCCTATGGGAGCTTCACCGATAATCAATGGACTTCCGGTTGTAGATGGTGCAGACGCAGATTCAAAACCTGCGATCTCCAGGTTGATAGTCGTGCACCTTGTCATAAACACAAGATAAGGGAGAAAGACCAGTTAAACGAGAAGCCCAAACGGCGCTTACAGTAAAGCTAGCTTCAAAATGAACCAAAGAACAACCGAACCGAAACTCAGTCAAGCCATGACAGCCTCGTACTGTTGAATCTGATAAATGTGCATCCGTGCACACCCCATGTTCCTCTGTAATAAACCAAATCATTAAATAAAAGTAATGTTGCTTCATGCTAATGTTTTTTTCAATGGCGTATCTCAAGGTTCATCAACGCAGAAAGCATTGAGTTACAGGCAACCAGGCAAAGTGAATGAAAGCCACAGAAATGAGGAATTTTCTCAAGTGATGCAACGGAGGACGTTCATGTGACAGGATTCAGACGAAAACCAATCAGAGCTTAAAGATACTGCTGATTAACAGATGCTACCAACTGAGTTCCCTAAAATACTTTCTGTAGGGGAACCATGAACATGAGTTTAATGATTCCACCAACATCAACATGAAACCGCAGCTCATTACTGCCGTGCGCTTCATGACCGCACACAGAAATTTTACAGGGATGATAACATAAAAAAAAAAAATGCGATGCTTTCATGTTTCAGAAACAGTTGGCATTTACAATGATTATGTATTTATTCATGTTTATCTCTATTTATCATCATAATAAATGCTAATATCATCTAAAATAATATAAGCTAATGATAATACAAGTTATTTATTACACAAAAACACGTGAAAGGGTTACCTAGGCATCCAGATCTGACCATGAGCGGGATTCTTTTACTGCTCAAATAGCTTGTTGATGCCCGTCGCCGTTTCAGTGGATGTCATAAAAAAGTAACATGTTGTGATGTTGTGACATCGACGTCGCCTTTTTAGTGCATGACTGTTAAATACACTGGTCTACAGCCAAAATGCTTCTGAAATGAATATAGTCAAACTTTACTAAATTTGGGCCGCTGGGAATCAAAACGATGCTTAAAATTGTTGATTGGCTCTAGTTTTTAAGCACATACAACCCTGATTTAGGAACTATGAAGGATGGGTGAGGTATGGAGGTAAGGGATCAGAATTTAAACCAGGAGATGGTCCATTTAATACAATACAAGAGACAGGCCAAGAAACAGCGAGTAAACACTGAATAAGATCTCTGTACTTTTATATCTATGAATATTGTTTTTTTATTTAAATTCAGCATGCCAAAATCCGGCTGGCACGGTCCCGTAGTGGTTAGCATGTCCACCTCATAGCAAATAAGTCCTGGGTTCGCGTCCCGGACTTGGCTCGGGCGTTTCTGTGTGAAGTCTGCATGTTCTCCCTGCGCTTGCGTGGGTTTTCTCGGGGTACTCCGGTTTCTTCCCACAGTCCAAAGACCCTAGGTGTGAGTGTGAGTGCAAATGGTGGTGTGCGTGTTGCCCTGCGATGGTCTGGTAAGCCTGTTCAGGGTGTACCCCACCCCCATCCGGTTTCAGCCGAGACAGGCTCCGGCCTCCACACAACCCTGGTAGGATTAAGCGGTTCATTTTATTTCTGAAGCAGACAACTTCTACTAATTAGTATACCAGGGTTATGATACGAGGTTGATAAATATTATTTATAAGATTATAGTCAGACTACTGAATAAATGATACAGGAGAAATGAAACAATTAAGAGGTGTAAAGTTGTGACCTTGTGACTGCATGGAAGAGAAAATGAAAGCAATGAGCTGATGATTATTAGGAAGGAGATCACGTGACTACACAGGCGTTACATCATCCCCTATAATAAGTAATAATACTGATAATCATACTAACAACAAGCAAAAAAAAAAAAAAAAAAAAAAATATATATATATATATAGTATAATTATTAATATTATTAATAATTATTATAATAACAACAACAACAATAGTAACATAATAATAATGATAATAATAACAATAATATCATTCTTAATAATAATCATTATAATAATTCTTAATAATATTATTATTCTTAATAATAATAATAATTATTATTATTATATCAACAACTATAATAATAACAATAACATGATTATTATTAATACCTATTATTATAATGAAAATACTAAACAATAATAATAATAATAAAAATAATAATATTATTAGTATTATTATTATAACAATATCAACAATAACAACCACAATACCAATAATAATAATAATACCAACTGCAATAATATACTAGCTAAATTAAATATAATAGAATTTTTTTATTATATTAAAACATATATATATATGTGTGTGTGTGTGTGTGTGTGTGTGTATTTATATACACATACATACATGTATATATAAAAATGATGTGGAAATTGAATAGAAATGTGCTATTAGAGTTATGATTGCTGGATTTTAATCACTGAAATGTGATGGTGGTTCTTCCTCCTCCTCCTCCTCCTCCTCCTCCTCCTCTTCTGCACTCAGGATTTAAGCGACTAGCTGGAATTAGAGCCCTTAATCTGTCTATTCCAGATAAATCAACACACTGTTCGAGTCCCAAACCACCCCTACCCCCCACCCCAGTGGCCTCCACCACTCTCTTGTCCTTCTGTTTAAAAACCCCAGCACCCCGTGGTTCCCTCAGTCTCCCCGCCACCCAGCAGCTCATATCCGCGTTAGCGCCACTCCGGCTCCATCATCCGGTCCTGGCGTCAGTGCTCCTGCGAGCGGCTTTCATTACATCCGCGCGGGCTTTTCTTACCTCCGGAGGAGAGATGATGGAACTGAAACCCGTCCGGAGGTCGGCGGTGTCCTGCTGAAAGTTCCCGGCACCGGCTCTGTGTTTGCAGCAGGCGGTATACAGCAGACCTGCACAGACCGGATCACAGCCGCTTCACCTCGCTCGGCGGAATGACACTGACGTCATGGGCGGAATGACACTGACGTCATGGGCGGAAGCACATCGAGGGAATCCGTTCTGCGGACCACGTGGTCTGCACTGCCAGATCTCCCTTCCCCTCTGACTCATTTCCCAAACAGCTTAATCCTCGTAGGGCCACGGGGAGGCTGGAGCCTATCTCAGCCGACACTGAACCAAGGCGGCGTTCATCCTGACCAGCTCGCCAAACCGTCACAGGGCAGCGTGCACACAACCGTACACACCCCGACCCTCACCTAGGAGCGATCTGGAGCTGCCGATCAGCCTAAATGTACAGGACTTTGGACTATCGGAACCGAAGTATCTGAAGGAAACCCATGCAAGAGAAGGGAGAACCCTCATCGAGCCTGGGACTCGAACCCCAGACTTTCATGCGGTGAGGCGGACGTGCTAACCACTGCGGCATCCCGACTCCCTTTCAAATCACAGATCCACTCACTCAGTCATTTGCCGAACCACTTAATCATGTTAGGGTTCGCTGGGAGGCTGAAGCCTATCTCAGCCAACTCTGGGTGAAGGCAGGGTACACCCTGAATGGCTTGCCAGACCATCGCAGGGCCAGCGCACAGAAAACATTCACACCTATGGACAATTCGAAACAGCCGATTAGTCTAATGTGCATGTGGGAGGAAACCGGAGTACCCGGAGGAAACCCACGCAAGCTCAGAAAGAACATGCAAACTCCACACATCAACGTCCTCACCGAGCCTGGGACTCGAACCCAGGACCTTCTTGCTGTGAGGTAAACGTGCTAACCGCTACGCTACTGTGCTCCTCCATCTCACCACTGTTCAAAAAAAGGAGACAAAAGTCCTTCATCAGCTGTGCAAGCAAAGGACATACAAATACACACACACACATACACACACACATATGCACACATACACACACACACACACACACACACACACACAAACAGGCTCCTAGGATCCCTTTTGCTTCTGACCCTGTCAGTTCACAAAGCTTCATAACATGGAACACAGGCTTATAATAAAAAATAATAATAATTCACTCATTTGCCGATCCACCTACTAGGGTTGCAGGGAGGCTAAAGCCTATCTCAGCCGATTCTGTGCAAAGGTGGCGTACACCCTGAACAGTTCACCAGTCCATTACAGAGCCAGCACATACACAACCATTCACACTCACATCCACACCCAGGAACAGTAAGTTAGCCTAATGTGCATGTTTTTGGACTGTGGGAAGGAAACCTGAGTACCCTGAGGATCCCCAGACAAGCACGAGGAGAACAAGCAAAGTCCACACAGAAACGCCCTCCCTGAGCCCAGGACTCGAATCCAGGACCTTCTTCCTGTGAGGCGGATGAGCTCACCACTACACCACTGTACCACATCTTGTTTTTCAGTCAAGTGTCCAGTTTCAGTGACCACTGTATTTAGGCTGTTCCAAGGGGCAGCAGCTGCAACCGTCAACGGGGGCCTCGCCACCCCAGCTGTTGTACTATTTAAAGGCAATCCATCCTTTTGATTATTATTATTAATCTCTCGCACTCATTAGCTGAACTGCTTACTCCTACTATTAGGGTAAAATGGGAGGCCGGAGCCTCTCTCAGCCAATTATGGGCGAAAATGGGGTACACCCTGAACAGTGCACCAGACCATCACAGGGCCAATTCACACAAAACCATTCACACTCACACCGAGGGGCAATTTGGAACAGCCAATTAGACTAATGTGCATGTCTTTAGACTTTAGGAGTACCCTGGGGAAACCCATGTAAACATTGGGGCACTTTGCACAGAAATGCCCGGGACCTTCTTGTTGTGAGGTGGATATGCTAAGCACTACGCCACCGTACTCTCACACACATCCATCCATCCATCCATCCATCCATCCATCCATCCATCTATCTATCTATATGTATATATAAAATCCTGAGTCAATTTTCCGTAGAACAGTGCTAGAAGTAGAGCTAAATATATTGTAAAAGGGATGAAATTGTAGTACTATTATTTTCCCACATACAATATATATATATATATATGCCTCACCACGACCGTAATTACGATTATATTATGGCAGTTTACAGTAACTACCCTTTGCCAAGAGTAAAAAATGGTTTCAAACTGCCAGTTTCACTTCTGCACTGTAAGGGAAGATCATGTGATCTGTACAGTGGCACTACGCTACAGACCTGCCAGGAATTCTGAATCATGTAAAAATGTTAAGCAGTTTCGTACTATGCTCTGTTTCAGTTCTGTTTTTTTTTTTTTTTTTTTTAAAGTTATCACTGTGTTTGAAGCATTTAGTGTATATAATCACCTTTTGTAATGTTTGTCCTTTTTTTTGGCCGTGGTTATCATTGTTTTATCTCATTCCACTATCAGGCAAATCATAACAATCTTCTAAGAGTCACCACCATCTCCGCTGGAGATCTGTCAACATCTGGCTGACAAGGTGGAGTTTGCATGTTCTCCTCATGCTAGCGTGTGTTTCCCCTGGGGTCTACTCTAAATTTCCCATAGGCGGGAATGATTGTCTGAGTCTCTGTGATAGCTCTAGTGACCTGTTCAGGGTGCACCTCTCCTCTCACCTGGGACTGGCGCTTTGTAAATGGACACTGAATCCACAAACTCTGTGACTGCCACTCTGTTTCCTCCCACAGTCCAAAAACATGCCATGCACAGTAGGCTAATTGGCTGTTCCAAATCACCCCTAGGTGTGAGTGTGAGTGCGGATGGTCGTGTGACTGATTGCCCTGCGATGGCCTGGCGAGCTGTCCAGGGTGTACCCCGCCCTCTCCCAGAGTCGGCTGAATTGGGCACCAGCCTCCCCACGACCCTAATTAGGAATAAGCGGTTCAGAAAATGAATGAATGAATGAGTGCAATTCAAATTCTAATTTTATTTGTCACATACAAATTATACACAGTACAATATGTAGTGAAATGTAGTGAAATGTACATACTGTATATCCCAGTGCTCAGCTTTTACTCACATGTGTTTAGAGTTTATATTTCTATTTAAAAGTTTGTGTATATAATTACTTGTGTTTACATTCTACTCTTGATGCTGTTACTTGCAGGTTATGGCCTTGATTGTTCCTTTTGAAGCTGAGAGTCTCATACAAAATTTTGTTATGTGTGAACATAATGACAATAGAGACTCTTGAATTTGAATCTAATGCATCTTGAAAGAAATCATACGAAAGCATGAAAATGACGTTCGTGTTTTGGTTCTGGCTTTTAGTTTGGCTTAGCAAAGTGATCGATCATACTGTTCTAAAGAATAAGGAAGCAATAAAGGATGCTAATGTTGCCAAAGCAGTGGCTGTGGTCACCAAGCAAAGATCACAGACCTTAGAAGAGGTGGAAACGTTGTACTTGATTTGGATCAAAGAAAAGCAGTTGGCTGGCGAGAGTTTCCGAAAAATCACGGCTTTTGCACAAGAATTTGCTCAAAAAAAAAGCCCCAGGTACAAGTTCTGAAACTGAAGTGTTTAAGGCTAGTCGAGGCTGATCCGAAAAGTTTAAAGAGCATAAAAATCAAGGAGATAAGAGAATAAACCCCTGGAGTGCCGTTACTTGAGGGACTCTGTGCACGGACGTTTGGGCCGTGTGCTACCACCCAAGAATGTTTGGGCCATGGGGGACATCAGGAACGGATTAATCCATTATACATTGTTTCTTTTGGAAAAATACGTTTCGTATTACAAACACATAGTTTATATAAAAAATAACTGTAAAGTTCTTACAGGGCTGCACGGTGGCGTAGTGGTTAGCACGTTCGCCTTACAGCAAGAAGGTCCTGGGTTTGATTCCTAGCTCAGGTGTTTCTGTGTGGAGTTTGCATGTTCTCCCTGTGCTTGTGTGGGTTTCCTCCAGGTACTCCGGTTTCCT
>JAOUQZ010072212.1:0-18375 GCA_028564935.1 Neosilurus hyrtlii
CTTAGTACTGAAGTCCACTATCAGCTCCTTAGTCTTGCTGACGTTGAGGAGGAGGTTGTTGTCCCGGCACCATAATTCCAGGTTAGTAACCTCCTCTAGGTAGGCCGTCTTGTCGTTGTTTGAAATCAGGCCCACCACCACAGTGTTGTTCGCAAACTTAATGATGTTGGTGGAGCTGGAAGTGGCCACACAGTCGTAGTCGTAGTCGGTGTAGTTGCGATTCACGAACAGATGGCCAGACATTCTCCTTCAGGATTTTTTTTAGTAAAGAGACAGGGCAAAAATGGCCTGCATGGCAGAGTTTCAACATGAAAACCACTGATGAGCAAAAAGATCATTAAGGCTCGTCTCAATTTTGCCCAAGACTTTTGGGAAAATTCTCTGTGGACTGACGAGACAAAAAGTTGAACTTTTTTGAAGGTGTGTAACCCATTACATCGGGTGTAAAACTAACACCACATTTCAGACAAAGAACATTATACCAACAGTAAAATATTGTGGTGGTAGCATGATGGTCTGGGGCTGTTTTGCTGTTTCACGGCCTGGAAGACTTGCTGTGATAAATGGAACCAGGAATTCTGCTGTCTACTAAAAAAATCCTGAAGGAGAATGTCTGGCCATCTGTTCGTGACCTCAAGCTGAAACGAACTTGGGTTCTGCAGCCGGACAATGATCCAAAACACACCAGCAAGTCCACCTCTGAATGGCTGAAGAAGAAAAAAATGAAGACTTTGGAGTGGCCTAGTCAAACTCCTGACCTGAATCCTATAGAGTTGCTGTCGTATGACCTTAAAAAGGAGGTTCCTGCTGGAAAACCCTCCAATGTGGCTGAATTACAACAATTCTGCAAAGATGAGGGGGCCAAAATTCCTCCATATCTCTGTAAAAGACTCATTGCAAATTATTGCAAACACTTGCTTACAGTTGTTGCTGCTAAGGGTGGCCCAACCAGTTATTAGGTTTAGGGGGCAATCACTTTTTCACACAGGGCCAAGCAGATTTGGATTTTTTTTTCTCCCTTAATAATAAAACCTTCATTTAAAGACTGCATTTTGGTCCCCTAACCAGCCCTTCACAGCAACTGTCAGCTCATCATCATCCTCAAATCCCTGGCCCCAAAGGTGTTTTTCCAGCCTGGTTAAGAGGTGGAAGTCACTGGGGGATAGGTCTGGAGAATAGGGTGGGTGAGGGAGGAGTTTGTAGCCACACCCACACACAGCTTCCATCGCAGCTCGGCTGGTGAAGACTGTTGCGTTGTCCTGGTGAAGTAAAATCCCACAACAGGTTGTTCTGCGGCGTTTCTCATTGATGGATTGGCGCACCTAATTTAGTAGGTTACTGTAATATTCCCCATTCATTGTGGTTTAATGGAGCAGATAGTCAATGTGGATCACTCCTTTGCTGTCCCAGAAAATAACCTTCGTGGTGGACCTGGTGGCTTTGAACTTCTTTGTCTTTGGAGATGTGATATGTTTCCATTCCATCGATTCCTGTTTGCTCTCCAGATCATAATGATAAAACCAGCTTTCTTCACTGGTTACAACCCTAAAATGACAATCATTTGGGTTGGCGTTGTGCAGAGTTAGCAAGGCTCCATTGCTAGTGACCCTCAATAGTTTCATGTCATCTGAAAGCATTCTCGGGACCCATCTTGCACATACCTTGGACATGTGGTATTTGTCCTGAAAGGTGTTTTTTGAAAGTATGCTGTGTATGGATTCATACGAAAGGCCTGTTGGGTCACCAAGGGTAATCTTTTAAACTCTTTCTGCCACACAGTAATCCCTTCATCTAGCATTTCATAGTTGCAGAAGAAGGGGAAGACACCCCTTAAACAACAGTCAATTGCTCTTCAACCTGTTCAGTAGATTGACCCTCCAGGACTAGAAACTTTATCCCCTGTCTATACTCAGTTTTGACCATTTTGCATACTCACTGAAGGTTATGTCTCTTCCAGAAAGTGACTTAACAAATGCAGCCAGCAAAATTATCCTTCATGGAATCAGTAGCTAAGACACTGTTATACATCAGGTGTGGTTTATGTGGTTTATGGTCTATTTAACTGGAAAAAAAATGCATGAGGCTCAAAACTTTTTGATAACCCCTCGTAAATAAGATTTAAACAAGGACTTAACTCCAACAACTTTTTATTATCTATCAAGGAGAATCGTATGATTAATAGTGTCAAGGCTACACTAAGGTCAAGTAACACAAGCAGGGAGACATAACCATGGTCAGAGGCCACCAGTAAATCATTTACCACCTTAAAAAGTGCTGTCTCTGTGCTATCATGAGGCCTAAATCCTGACTGATACATTTCATGAATGTTATTCCTACAAATATATTAACAGAATTGCCGTGCTACAGCTTTTTCTAAGATCTTGGAGATTAAAGGAAGATTTGATATTGGTCTACAGTTGGACAGCTGATATGGATCGAGGTCATGTTTTTTAATCAGGGGTTTAATAACTGCAGGTTTAAAGGAGCTTTACCTAAAAAAACAACCATGTGAGTTGTGTACTTTATTGTATTTTATCTACCCCATGGTGTTGAGCTTTATTTGCCCCCACGGAGTTGTACTTTATTTGCCCCCACAGTGTTGTACTTTAATAACCCCCACAGTGTTGTGCTTTGCTGTAAGAATTCTTTTAAACTTATACCATCATGATTCCGCATATCTCACCACTAGGGGAGCTATTGTGTGTTTTTGTTTTCCTGTTTTTCCCATGTGCACATCTCCAGGCTACAGGCATGGTATTGCCTCCTCCAATTATCTCCACATACCTGTTGCTCATTAAGACTCCTACTTATACTCCACCAAAACTCTCCCCAGTGTTGGTTCATTGACTCTGTCTCTGCCTGTGATTCAGTCTTCACCAGCTCTCGATGCCCACTCAGGTTTCTCCTCATCGATGCTTTAAGCAATAAACCTGAAGGAGGAGGTGATTTCCCAGTTCCCAACTTGAGAATATGGTACAAGTGGAGTGAAGAAGGCAACAGAGGAGAAACGCAAAAAGTTCAGCTGCTACCTGGTTTTACAATGCATTCTGAAGGACCTGTGCAAAATTCAGACGGAGAAAATTTTCTGCGTCCAGGACTTTGCCGCGTCAGGATTCTTGGATATAACATTCTCTCCGTACAAGGACTGTGCGGATTTCTTTGGATAGTGTTTCCAGCGGGCGGGTGAGGAAGGTCTACAGCTGGTGCCCCTCTTTTCCATGGACGAGGTCCCCATCACGGTCCACATCTATAACCCGTTCATGGCAGATGAGGTGGTAAGAGCATTCCTGCTGCAGTACTTCAAAACGGTGTTGGCAGTACGGAAGCTGCGAGGCCCATTTGGTATGTGGAACAGCAAGAGGCGCTTCATCGCTAAGATGAAAACAGACCCAGCAGCAGAGGGGGCACTGCGGCACCCACCCGGAACTTTCTCCATCAGGACGTACAGGTCAGAGGTGTCACTGCTGCGGGGCTGAGGACCACGTTGCGGCAGAATGTGGAGAGCCCAAGGCCTGCACCCTCTGTGGATGCAAAAGCCACCTCTTTCGCAGCTGCCCCTTGAGACAACATACCTTTGCGAGCTTATTCACGGAGGGGGTAGGAGAGACCGAGGCCCCTCATGGAGGCAAAAAGGGTAGCATGGGCCCAACTACAGAGGAGGCTGCCTGGGAGGAGCAGAGACCCCCCATGGGAAAAACGCAGAGAAGAAGACAAGAAATCCTGGTGAGAGAGCCCAGGTAGCAGCTGAGGAGGAGCAGGTAGAAGAGGAGGCAGTAAACCCATGGAGTCAGGAGCTCACATCTAGTTCTGACCAGCTCACATGGACCCCACTCAGCTGGTCTGCCCTCCCCGCCGGCAGACTGGAATTTTTGTTAGAGCTGGAGGAGATGGAGAGTGAGCTGGAGTCGGCGTTTGTCTGGCTTCGCAGACCTTCAGATGGAGTGAGGTAAGGGAAGCTAAAAAATCCAAAAAGGAAGACTAACAAGGGGGAGGAAAGGGGGAAGGGGCTGCTGGTCAAATTCTCTCGCACCTTTTGGATGCTGGTCGGTCCGGACTTGATGGGGACTTATAGGGAGAGCCTGTCTGTGGGGTGGCTTCCCCCATCCGCGAAGGTGGGGTATATTGTTCTGCTATACAAAAAAAGGGGAGAGAGAAGACTTGGCGGATTGGCAGCCGATCAAGTTGTTGACAGCTGACTATAAGATCTTGGCTAAGCTCCTGGTGCAGCGGCTGTGGAAGGTGATAGCTGTGGCAGTGCACCCAGACCAGACATGTGGTGTACCCAGGCGCATGAGCAGCATGAACTTGGCGATAGTCAGAGATGCAGTGGCATGGGCCAAGCAACACAGAGTGCCTCTGGCCGTGCTAAGCCTGTATAAAGAGAAGGCATTCGACTGAGTGTCACATGACTTCCTGTTCCAGGTGCTGGAATGCATTGGCTGTGGAACAGAGTTCATGGCTCTGGTGCGCTTGTTGTACAGTGCCAACCGAGTCATAATTAACGGACACCATTCAGGGTTGATCAAGCAGCAGGGCGGGGTGAAACAAGGGTGGTCATCGAGGCTCTCAGGAAGGAGCCTCGTTTCAAGGGCTCACATCCTGGGAGTGGATGGGGTCAGGATCAAGATGGCAGTGTACACGTATGATGCTACACTGCTTCTGGGCTGCGACAGAGATTTCTGTGCAGTGGTGATGGTTCTGGAGGCCTTCTCGTTGGCCACTGGAGCCCGGATAAATCGCAGCAAGTCTGCCGTTTTGTATGCCGGAGCATGGGCTGGAAGATCTGATGTACCGGAAGGGTTCTCCCTGTGTCAAGGTGGTCTCAAGGTCCTGGGCATTACCTTCTGGAGAGAGGATAGCGCCCAGAAGAAGAGTGCTGGTGGTGAACACGGACCTACTTGCCAGCCTAAACCATCTGGCATACGTCTACCCGGTCCCTTTTGTTACGGGAAGGCGCCTTGAAAGATCGGTCTTCACGTTCATCTGGGGTGGGAGGCAGGTGGCCCATGTTTGCATGTACATGGAGAGGGAGAAGAGGGGAAGAGAGGTGGCATGCTTCCCCCTCAAGACCACCGCGCTGTATATTGCCTTCAAGGCGAGGGTGGTCAGAGGGGCAGAAGGCCATTCTGGAAGGGGGTAGTGAAGTGGTGGGCAGCAAAAGAGGAGGAGCATCTGCCCCATGACTTGGTACTTTATGGTACCGGCTTAGGGAGCCTGAAACCAGAGGTGGCTAAACCAATGTGGCAAGCCATCTCCATAGCAAAAGGTCTTGTGGGGCAGGAGTTGTGAGTGCCTCAGGAGCCGGGAGCCAAGGGTGAATACTGGGGGAGCATTGGCCATCTATAGGGCAAGATGGGAGAGGGTGGAAAAATTGGTGGGTGGGTGAATTGGTGAGAGTAGGAGGAGGGGGGCTTCACAGGAGGGACAGCCATGGAATGCCCCTGGTGGCCACAGCACCAATAGAGCGGGGGGCAGGTATGGGCAGGAAAGACAGAGACTTAGTTGGGGGCCTTAGCGTAGGGACTGGGTTGGGAAAAAGGGGTGTGATATTTTGGTTTTGGTTTTTGGTTCGGGGGAGTGGTGGTTTGGTTTAATTTCTCTTTTTTTGAGTTCCTCTGAGTGAGGAACAAAAAAGGAAGAGAGTTATTGATTTTGTTTATTGGGTTTCATTGCTGGCACTACTGGGAAAAAAAACACATCTGCAAGACATAAAGAACTTGGTTGGGGAGAGGGACCTTTGGGGTTTGGTTTCAACGTTTGGGTTTTTCTGCTTATCAGGTTTTTTGGGGGCCATTTTTGGCCTTTTTGTGTTTTTGTTTTGTTTTTTGTTGTTGTTGTTGTTTGGGGATTGGATTCCTCTTTGTGGGGATCATTACTTTTTGGGTTAAGTTTTGGTTTCTGTTTTCCCTAGAAACAATATAATTTGGACTTAAACAGGATGGACTGGAGGTTTTGAAAGTAAAAAAGTGGTGTTGGGTATTTAAGTGTTTTTTCATATGGTGTTTCATATGGTTTCATATAATGTGAGAGAATTGGTGTTTTCTAATTTTTAAAAAAAGGGGAGCTATTGTGTGTTTTTGTTTTCCTGTTTTTTCCATGTGCATATCTCCAGGCTACAGGCATGGCCTTACCTCCTCCCCTGCTTCCAATTATCTCCACACACCTGTTGCTCATTAAGACTCCTACTTATTCTCCAGCAAAACTCTCCCCAGTGTTGTTTCATTGACTTTTTCTTTGCCTGTGATTCAGTCTACACAAGCTCTGGGTGCCCGCTCAGGTTTCTCTACATCGACACATGAAAGGATGAACCTGAGACAGGAGGAGAACTCACAGCTGGCCAAAATAGCGCAGCTCCAGAATTCGATTAGGATAGAGTTGAAGAAGGAAGTGACGCCACAGCAGAAACAGTTCACTTGTTATTTGGTGATTCGATGGCTTCTAAAAGATCTGTGTAAGGTACAGCCTAACAAGATTTTTTGTATTCAAGACTTTGTGGCATCTGGTTTCCTGGATGTGACTTTTGGCACCTATAAAGACTGTGCAGATTTTTTTGGGAAGTGCTCTCAATGGTCGAATGAAGAGGTGCTGTGTTGTCTCCGCATGATACCCCTCTTTGCCATGGATGAGGTACCAATCACTGTACATATGTACAACCCATTTGTGGCAGATGAGGAGGTAAGAGCTTTCCTTCAGAGGTACTGCGAGATGGTCTCGTGGGGGGTGAAGCTCAGAGACCCGTTCCGTATCTGGAATGGCAAAAGGATGTTCATTGCCAGATTAAAACCAGATCCCACAGCTGAGAGTGGTCTGCGACACCCACCAGGTAATTTTCCCATTGGGCCGCACAGGGGCTTCCTCCATTACCCAGGAAAACCCCTCTACTGCCGGCAATGTGGGGCGCTCGGGCACATAAAGGAGGAGTGCTCGGGAAAAAGGTGTCACTGCTGTGGGGCCGAGGACCACATAGTGGTGGAATGTGGCAAGCCCAAGGCGTGCAGCCTATGCAGGAGCAAAAAGCACTTATATCGCAGCTGCCCCTCGAAGGAACACAGTTTTGCAAGCCTCTTCATGAGAGGAGCAGAAGTGCCAGAGGCTCCTCAAGGAGGTGAGCAAAGTGGAGCAAGGCAGGCCAAAGACGAGGCACCCTGGGGAGAACAGCAGGCTCCAACACAAGAGCCAGTGGAGGAGCGCGAAAAGATGCCTAGCGAGGGATCTCAGGAGGGAAACCAAAGTGCACAGGCTGAGCAGGAGGCAGCGGACCCATGGAGCCAAGAGCTGACAAACAGCATTGACCAGCCAATGTGGACCCCACTCAGCTGGGGAGAGCTGGGGGAGATGGAGCACCCCCAACCCCGTCCGGGGACTGGTCTTTAATAGAGTTTTCGGGCAAGTTGGGGAAAATGGACAAGGAGCAAGAACCAGAGCCAGCTTTTGTCTGGCAGGGGTTCAGATGGGGAGGAAGAGGTAAGAGAAGCTAAAAGGTCAAGGGTGGAGGAGAAAAAAACATTAGAATAGGGGAAGCAAGAGGGAGGGAAAGAAAAGAGAGAGGGGAAGAACAAGAAACAGCGGAAGGGGATAGGGAGAAAGGGGGGAAGGTGGGAAAGGAGACAAAGAAGAGACAGGGAGATGAAGAAGGGTGGACACAAGTCAAGTCAAGTCAGTTTTATTTGTATAGCGCTTTTTACAATTGACATTGTCACAAAGCAGCTTTACATAATCGCATCGCCTTACTACACAAAAAAGGCGAAAAGGTGGACCTAGCAAATTGGAGGCCGATAACATTGTTAACGGTCGACCACAAGATTTTGGCTAAGCTCCTGGTGCTGCGCCTTCAAAAGGTGATGGCAGTGGCGGTGCACCCAGACCAGACGTGTGGTGTACCAGGACAGATGATTAGCATGACCCTGGTGCTAGTCTGAGATGTGCTAGCATGGGATGAGCAACGCCAGTTACCTTTGGCCATGCTGTGTCTAGATCAAGAGAAAGCGTTTGATCAAGTATCATATGAGTTCTTATTCCAGACGTTGGAGCACATGGGCTGGGGTTCATGGCTATGGTGCATCTACTATATAGGGGAGCAGCGAGCTGAGTCACAATCAATGGGTTCCACTCGGGGTTGATAAAGCAGCAGGTGGGGTGAGACAAGGATGTCCACTCTCACTGCTGATCTGTTATACCTGAAGCCCCTCACTGAGACTCTCAGGAGGGAGATCGCTTTCCAGGTGCTTCATGTGCCTGGAGCAGAGGGAGCCAGGATCAAGGCAGCAGTGTATGCAGATTCTGGCCAGCAACGGACATTTCTGTGCAGTGTGCAGCATTACCTTCTGGAGAGAGGGGAGTGAGCAGAACAATTGGGACATGGCTTTGGCGAAGGTGAGGTAAAAAATAGAAAAGTGGAGAGGGAGGGACCTCTCCCTTTCTGGATGCATGTTGGTGGTAAACACGGACTTGTTGGCCAGCTTAAACCACCTAGCTTATGTGTACCCAGTCCCTTTTGTTATGGGAAGGCAGCTCGGAAAGGGAGAAGGGCGGAAGAGGAGTGGCATGCTTCCCCCTCAAGACCACCGTTTTGTACATCGCCTTTTAGGTGAGGGTGGTTAATGGGGGAGAAGGGCATGCTGCAAATATGCTCGCGAGGTTCTGGCTAGGTTTTACCTTGTGGGCAGTAGTTCCATTGAGAGGAACGAGGCCCTGGTCAACTGATCATCCCCTGCACTACCGCGTGGCTGCAGAGTTTGTGCAGGACCAGCCATGGTGCCCCAAGGACGGGATTATATTAGATCACAGGCAGCTCTACAGGAGGTGGAGAGATGTACATGCTGAGCTGGTGGGAGTGCCCCCAGTTAGGATGCTGGGAGTGGACTGGGCAGCCATACAACCAGAGTGGTTGGATGGTGCCAGTAAGGACCTACACTGGCTGTCAGGGAACGCCTTTACTGTCATGGGCAGAACACCATGCCCTTGTGCCCAGTAGGGTGCGGAGGATAGGATGCTTTGTGGTCATGTCCAATGGCATCACAGTTCTGGAGGAGCATGTCAAGGTGGTGGGCCAAAAAAAAGGGGAAGAGGTTTTGCACCCCGACCTGGTACTATACGGTACCAGGATAGGGCACGTGAAGCCGGAGTTGGTGATGCCAATATGGCAAGTCATCTCTGTGGCAAAAGGCATCTTGTGGGGCAGGAGGTGCAAGTGCCTCAGGAACCTGGAGCCAAGGGTGAACACGGAGAGAGCCTTGGCTATCTTTAGGAGTAGGGAAATGGGGAAAAAATTGGGGAGCGGGGCAGGTGAATTGGTGAGGGTAGGAGTAGGGGGTGCGAGGGGGGCTGTTTGGTTTTGACTTTTCGTGTGGTCTTGTTTGGTTTCATTCGGTTTTGTTTGGCTTTAAGTTCCTCTTTGAGGAATACTGTCGTTGAGTTAAAATTGGGACTGGTTTTCTTTGGATAAGACATGCACAAGAAGGACTGGGGGGGTACATGTGAGTTTTTGAATACAGTGCAAGGTGTATGAATGAGTGGTTTTGGGGGGAAAAGAAAAAAAATGTATGTGCAAGGCACAGGGGACTTGGTTGAGGAGGGTTTTTTTGTTGGAGATTTGGGTTAGGGGTTAAATGGGCTGTCATTGTTTTTAATTTTTTTGTGGGGCCTTGTTTGGTGTTTGTTGAAGTTTTGTGAGGAACATTTCTGTTGAGGAAAAATTATGTTGGTTTGGTTTTCTTTGGAAAATAAATAATAGTAATAGGACTTACACAAGAGGATGGGGAGTTATATAGAAAAATGTGGTGGTGGGTATATGTGTGTGTTGAATACAGTGTGACGTGTATGAATGAGTGTTTTGAAATAAATACATAAAAAAAAAAAAACACCAGCTCTGGATTCTCTCTGGTTACCTGTCCTCCTGCCTGCTTTGCATTAGCAAAGTACCCAGCCTAACAGTAGTATTGAACCTTTTTTTTTTTTTTTTTGTATCTTTGTTTGCCTTGGAGATTTAATAAAAAACACAACTTTTTCACCCTCATTCTGAATCTTTTATCCTGCATTTGGGTCCTACTCAGCTTGTCCACTCGTGACACATACTGTAATATCTCCCTATACGTTGCTTTATGTCAGGGTTTAGTAACTCCGACTTCACTCTCTGACGCCAAGTAATCCCTCAGTAAGTCACATTGTAACAATCCCCCAGGTAAAATAGGGTCATACTAACCCTGTGTGCTGAGTAGGTACATCAGGAAATCTTTTATATTTAACCAAAATGAACCAGTAACATAAGATAAAAAACATTTCCTGGTAGTGAATGGGCTTCTTATAAGGAAACAATGCATATTAGCTACAAATTGAATTCCATAACTTTATGACCTCTAGCTCTAACTTGTATGTAACTACATCTCCAAACATACACAGACGACCACTATACATTGAGTGTTATGTGTTCTTGTTTGTAATTATGTAGCCTGGCTATCTACTACCTGAACACAGTCTCAAAGGCCTACCAGAAAGCCAACATGGATCTGAAGAGGAAGATACAAATAGTGCGTGCCATTAATAACTACATCTTATCTTACATTCTAGTGTTCTCTCAGATATGGTTCTGATTTTGCTTCACACATAATCTCAATTAATAATTCATAAAACTTAAAATATAGTATCCCACCATGATCAATCCAAGTCTGAAGGCGATTTGATTTTTTTTAGCAAAGAGATGAGGAGAAGAACCGGAGGAACAATAAGGACAGCACTAATCAGGTGATGAAAGATTTGGAGGATCTTATGCCCAATAAGTCCTTGATACCACCACCACCTCTAAAACAGGAAGCAGGTTAGTAGCCTTACTTTCATATCTTAATTCTTTAAATACATTAAAAAATATCATCCTACCATTGGGTGGCATTAAATGTATAAAAAAAAGCACAATTTCTGTCATATTACATGGATTTGTGAGTCAGTTTGCCTATGAACAAAATTCTGACCACACCTGTGCTCAGACTTTCACCAAACTTGGTGGGGACACTACCCTTAGTCCCAGAGATGATCTGATTTTGGAATGTTTACATCAGAGTCACAAAGTTTTGAGATAGAGCACTGCTAAATTCCAAATGAGTATGGATAGACATGCCATTATTATAGAATGCTAATAGGAAACTAAAAATGGACTTTTAAATGAGACAATAAGCTTTGACCTCGAGTGACCTGAAAAGTAAAAATAAAGGTCAAAGGATTTTGAGCGCTTATAACTTTTAAACAAGTGCTGATAGACATGCCATAGCTATGGAACACTAATATGACACAAAATATGGGTTTTCAAATGAGACAATTACCTTTGACTTTGAGTGACCTTCAGTCACTGTTGGTCCTGCAATACAGTGACAAACTGTTCAGTGTTGGCCCTGCAATAGACTGACGAACTGTGAAGCACCCTACCTTCACCCAGATTGACTCCAGTCTACCCCCGTTTTGGCAAATAAATGAATGAAATAATGAGGAGCTTATAGGGGTTGATGTACCTGGCATTAAGATTTCTGGTCCTCTGTGTTCTCCTAAGTTCCACAACTGGTGAACAACCAGACATCACTATCAGGGTACACTATGAAGTACCTTTCTTGTGTTTTTGCGTATGTTCTACAAACTGCTTAGTCTTCCTGGCCACATATTCAGAATCAGAATACTTTGTTAATCCTGGAGCGAATTGTGTGCACACACTCCATTCCAGTTATAGAATAAAGATAAAAGACAAAAAGTCTAAAATTAGAAATGATAAATTACAAATGAAACAGTCAAATGTAGGAGAGTCAGTGGGGTTGGTTTTCAGTTGCAGTTCCTGCTTTCAGTGAGACTGAGCTTGGTTTATGAGTTAAATTGGTTCCCAGTAGGTCTGTTGTTTTCCCACCAGCCGATGAGGATTATTGGACAGATCAGTTATGGAATTAAATGATGCCTTGTTGTCATAGAAAACCTTTGACTTGAGAATTTGGCAAAAAGCTGCTTTGGTTTATTTCATCCACTTCCAGCTTGGGTGTGAGTGTGTGAAGACAAGAAATCCTAACCCTGTTCCAATATGGCTGCAGCCCATCTGAGTGAGCAAGTTAATGAACATGAACTGACGTGTTTATATAGCTGGAAAAATACAGGGAGCACTGGAGTGGTTTGTCTGATTGCTAATTGGGACAGACATGAGGATGCTGAGTGGAATGTTCAGTGGCTAATGAGAAACTGAACACACACACACACACACACACACACACACACACACACACACACACACACACACACACACACACACACACACACTTCATTCTTCTCTCTTAATTTTGTTAAGTGTATAATCATCACTGCCCACCACTGGATAATGCCAGGAAGAACCTGGAGGTGGATAAAACTACACCTTAGAGTGTTTTAATAAGTGCAGATCAGACACATCCAAAGCATCCACACACACAAAAAAACTAAAAAATTTTAGGAGTGCGTAGAGCTCAGCAGAGTGGATGTCTTAAGGTGGGGGGATGGGGGTGGGGGGGGGGGGTTGACTTCATGACAGATAGTGAAACATATGGGCACGTAGTCTGACTCCTGGGTATACCCCTAAGTGGTCTGTTCGTTCCACTGAACATCCCATAAAAACAGCAAAAGATTATGTGATAATCAGATTGGATATCAGATATAGTGGACAAAAGGAGCAAATAAAATAATTTGGGCTGAAGGAGCAAATAAAACAATTTAGGCTAGGAATTAATTCAATTCAATTCAGTTTTATTTGTATAGAGCTTTTTACAGTTGACATTGTCACAAAGCAGCTTTATATAGTAAAAGTAATTTAAAAAGGAATTTACACATTTTTCTACAAACCCCTACACATCCCTAATGAGCAAGCCTGCGGCGACATATATAAATTTATTCACTACCTTAAGGTGAAGCTCCAGAAATCTCTATTGATAGGTGTCTGTGGCTGGTGTCATAAGAGTATTGTGAGTCCTTTTAAGGTTGAATTAAATTAATCTCTGTAGGAAATCAATCAATTAATAAATCAGTAAACAAATCTCCCCTGCACTTCCCGACTATGGTCTGAAGTAAAAGAAGGAAAGGTTAACACTACATTTTTTTCACACTGATTTTTGCATTAATTTGCATTACCTGTCTTGTTAGTTTAAAGCTGATTAGCCTAACATGTTTTTTTCCAGCAGTCTGGTTAGTTTAATTATCTGTGTAATAAGTTCCTATTCCATGTTGTTTTGCTCAGTGAAAGTTAGATTGTGTGTTTTTCATTCTGTGTTAGTCTGAGCAGTAGTAAATGAGCCTCTATTTTTTGGGTTTCAGTTTCATTATTAATGTAATACCCTGATAAATATCAGTTATATTTATTCCATTTTTTTCATGGGAATAAGTTAAAGATAAAATGACTGATTAATATTCAGTTGCCGTAGTAAAATAAAGATTAATAAGGTACTAAAATGTGTAAATAATTTCTGGTTAAAATGAGTGCTTTAAAATATATTTCAGGGTTTTAAATGTTTTAAAAGAAAGTTAAAATAATTTTGATTTACGGTTAAGAGTTCATGACCTATAGAATTGCACTTCCGGGTGAACTCGAGCTGGAGGAAGAGAACAAAAAAGGTGTTTTGATGGCGTGGCGTTGTGAGCTGTGTGTTTTCGTGTAAATACACGAGGGACTGTGAACTATTAACTTAAAAGTACTGTAAGTCGTGCTGTGAGAGGAGTTGAAACTCTCCATCGTGGTTAAAGTGTTTGTGCTTGATGGACACGATGCGCGTTCTTTGGCCGGAGCTGGCTAGCATTACGGTCACTGTCACGCTGAGACATGAAGGAAAAAACACCTGCCCGGACAGGTGCAGCTTCATGAAGCCGTGGCACGGATCATTTTCACCGTCAGAGGACGCTTCGCTGCTGCAGAGGGAGAACCAGGTTCATCGCTGTAAGCTGCTGCGGGCTGAACTGGGTGATACCATGACGAGTGACGGATTTGTTAACTGTGGTTAAGTTCTGCCGACTTTACAGACACACGGAGGTACTGTAGTTAAAAGTTTCCACCACATGCTCCAACCTAAAGTGCACCAACGAGGCAATGCAAGCTTGCAAAACTAATTTACTAAAGTAAGAGTGCACTCTGGTCGAACAGTTCAGACTATAAAACGCCAATACCTTCTTTTATTTTTTTTATTTCATTTTGTGAATGTGGTTGCGTTAATGTTCAGTGTATTTCGAAAACTGATATATTGTGTTGGTAATATTGAGTGGTGTTGTGTTACTTAAGTGTGAAAATCAGTAATTTAAAAAGGTCACAGGTCAGAGTAATATGCTTCCGTCTCCAAAGAAAAGTGAGAGTCATGCATTACTCTACAGTTGCTAGTTACTAGACAGTTATCTAAGTGTGAGATGTCTCTTTCACCATGTGATTTTATTGAGGAATTATTAAGATTCCATCTTGCAGTATAAGGTGGGTTTCTTAACACACGAGTGATGGTATTACATTAATAACAAATTTATTTTTATTGGTAATGCTGCAGCCTTATTGGGATTCCTGTGGTAGCATGAGCTCCATTCAGGATCTTTGCTATTAAATCCAGCCTGTGGTTACTTTCTGTTTCTTTCTGCCAGTTCTTTGCCTGAAAAACATCTTCAATTCTGCATTTGTTTCTGCCTTCTCCTCCTTCTGCTCTTTAGTGCATGTCACCCATCCCAAACATGAGGAAAATTGTATATATGTCATTTTTTTTGTTTGCTTAATGTCATGAAAGCGGCACCTAAGCTTAAAATTTGGATGATATGTTACGTTTATTCTTTTTGTAGAATTCTGTCCTAAGCTTACATGAAACTGTGCACAGATATATCCTTGGTTCATATTGGGTTATTAGTAATGCTTAATTAATATTAATTAATAATAATATCTTTTCCCCAGAAAAGCCTGCCGTTCAACCCCCTGCTGGTAAATCTTCAAAGGTCAGTAATAAAGCTGGAACAGCCACCAGTGGTAAAGGAGTAAAAATGCAGAAGGATGTTTCATTGGCTGCTGTGAACCCACGGGTACCTGTGACCTGCTCACCAGCTCGTGGAAAAAGACCACCTGTGTGATAAAACCCAAAACATACACTGTAATGTAATATCAGCCTATAGTGTGTGCATGGACAATCGGGCAAATATCACTAGTAAAGCGCAGGAGGACATTATTTTGAGGGAAGTTGGGGTGGGGGGAAACTTGAGTATCTCCTCTAAAAATGCTTCTTTTTGATGTTCAGTTTTATCCTTAAATGGCCAGTCGGAGGGAGAAGGTAAGCCGGAGCCACACCTGATAATCAGCTAAAGCCAAGATATAGAATAAACTATTAAATCGATTTGGTATAGAGCCTTTAAACAATAGACATTATTACAGAGTAGGTTTACAAAAATCTGTAAAAACAATTATATAAACCAATACAGCCATATAATCTTGATAAAAAAATTATTTATTTAACACTTTTAGTGTGATATACTGAGCTAAAATCACTTCAGAACTCAAATTGTGTATATACATTAATACAACCAAAAGGAGTACAGTAAACTGTATTACGTATCAATGAACTCATTACTGCCACTGAAGTTGTGACTGATGTACATTAAAGTGTGTATATTTTTGGCAACACTGATGAGCTTATTAAAAGGTTTACACCTAAACCCTATGAATGGAACACACATGCATGTGTATTAAATAAATTATTACATTTAAATTAAGGTTTTTAAACCTACAGATGGTTTGCAGGGTGGTGTAGTGGTTAGCACATCTGCCTTACAGTAAAAAGGTCTGAGGTTCGAGTGCGGTCATGAAAAGGATGTTTTTTTGTGGAGTTTGCCCTGTGATTGTGTGGGTTTCCTCTGGACTCTCTGGTTGCCTGCTACACTGCAAATATAAACACAGTAGGCTAATTGGCTGTCGCAAATTGCCCCAGGTTGTGAGTGGTTGGCCCTGCAATGGACTGGTAAGTTGTTCAATGTGTACCCTGCCTTCTGCCAGAGTTGGCTGAGATAGGCTTCAGCCTCCAGACGACCTTAGCAGGATTAAACAATTCAGCAAATAAGTGAATGTTGACATGTTGATAATGGTGACACCAGCAGTGTTAATCAGCTTTCATATGATGTTTGATTGTTTTAGCTCAGAGGCATGTTTATTTTATGAGTTTATAGATTAATTTTTGTAGGCAAGTTAAAATTCAGAAAAAAAAGTATATTCAATAATAATTATTTAAATTTCACACAAGACTTTGAGTTTTAATGAAATTTCAAAAATCTTAACTGTCTCAAACAACTTTCAACAACACTGTAGTATTCTTCAAAGTTATTTAACATGAAAGAATAAATAAAATAACCATAGTAGGCTATGTGTGTGTTATTTCTGTTGTGTTCATTTTATCATTTCTTTTGGTTTAGAAATGAACAGTGCGATACTTTGATTATCAGCGGTTCCTGGAACCTAAACTGGGGAGCATTTCCAGTTTATACTTCACTGAAGCATTTATGTACACTTACATCCCTGAGGATTTGGACAGTGTTGCAATTTTTGTAATGTTGTCTCTGTTTACCACCAAAATTGATTTGGAATCAAAGATCCAGTGTCTTTGTTGCTGCTCTAGACTCTCACAATATCCAGGAGGATATATTCCTGTCTGTCTTGAACAGGGTAAAAGGCCCATTACATGAACAGTAGTTATAAAGTACTTAAGTTATTAGTTTTATCCTGTGGACCTCCGTCACACATCTGTTATTCATCAGTTAACATGCATTCCTCATGAGTAATTGTCTGTTGAACATGCGGTCTATGTCCACCACACCAGTTCACCTGTTGCAGATCAGGTAATAGTCTGGCTGCGAGTCAGCTCTACCAGGCATCCATGAGTGTAAACTGACAAATACTGGACGAGGAACGCATGAGTTCATAACAGAAACCAAATATTGTTTTGCAGAAATAACAATCAATTCTTTCTTTGGTAAATAAAAACCTATTTACCACATCCAGTCAAGTCTAGAACACCCCAAAACACTACTGAGGAAGTAGGCTTATGATTGTCTCATCAAATTTCCAAAACCATTTTATCCATTCTTTGAGTCACAAGCACAAGTTGCTTATGATTGATAAAGTCAATCAAGGGACACCTTAAACGTTAATACAGAGGCAACTCTGGGCGAGAGGGCAGGTGGGGTACAAACTGAACAGCACTCCAGGCCATTGCAGTGCCAACAAACAAACAACCACTCGCACTCACACCTAGGGGTGATTTTGAACAGCCAATTAGCCTACTGTGCATGTTTTTGGATTGTGGGAAGAAAACCGGAGTACCTGGAGAAAGCCTATACAAACATGGGGAGAACCTATATACTCCACACATTAATACCCAAGCTCGGGAATCGAATCCAGGCCTTCTTGGTGACCAGGGACCTCATGTACAAAGACTTGTGTGGAATTCCTACTGAAAAATGGCATATGCTTAAATACATAAAACGTCGTATGCACAAAGAAATTCAAAGGTATGAATCTGTGCGTACGCATGAATCCAAGCACATTTCCTTTGAACATCCGAATTGACGTGGAATTGAGAACACATGTAGGAGTACCCGACCCCTCCCTGTCCATGCCCTCATTTAAATATGCAAATCATACTTAAATGAACCATCCACCGGAGATTCCCCTCTTTGCAGGATCAGAAAACCCTTATAATATGAGGAAGATGGGGAGGCGCGTGTTTGGCACGATGTCCTCTGGCATTAACAACAAATGCAGGAGGTCTGAGTGGGAAAGTGTGTGTTAGGCCGTGCTGTGGGGTCAGAAAGGCGTACACACCCGGAGTTATAAAAGAAATAGTCAGACCTAAAGGTGGCCATTAAGCGGAGGACGGCTGCCCACCGCCAAAGTCTGACCCAATCCGGTGGGGGGACAGGAGAAGAGGACCTCACTCAGTTTGAGTAGAGAGTCCCCGCAGTCAGAGGTGGCGCTGCTCTTTCAGGGGGGGTGGGAGCGCATGTGGGGTCTCTGATCACCCCCAAGCTCACAGCCCTGTAAGATAGACGTTCCTGCGGAAATGTGTGCATGCTCTTTGGTTTGGCAAATTTAAACATACCAGTACAAGGAAGAGGATATCCAAGACTTTGACTCATGTTTAAGTATGAATTATTTATTTTTTAAAACAGACAGTGAGACGGAGGACACGCAGCCACAGACTCTGGGATTCCTCCATCATCCGCGGCGGCTCTGGGTCACAGAAACGGGGGATTCCTGCTGCCCGCCCGAATGGATGTGTCCCCCCCCCGCTGTTCTGTGCATTCAGTGGCATAAATGACCGCCTGCTCACAGGCATCCACACAAATATCAGTGACTCAATAAATGCATTGGTGAATGGTTGA
>JAOUQZ010072227.1:2749-18371 GCA_028564935.1 Neosilurus hyrtlii
GAAATCTAGTGGACAGCCTTCCCAGAAGAGAAAAATTTATTATTACAGCAAAGAGGAACAAAACCTGGAGTCCAATGATTAAGAAACACAAGTGTTATGGTCAAGTGTCCATAAATGTTTGTCCATATAACGTATATAAATGGCATGCTTGTTGTTTGTTGTCTGGGGAATATTACACTCCACTTAGTTGTTTCATATTTTTCTCTGACCTAGACAAAAGAGTCTAACTGTCCAAACCCCATTGTTTCAGTCCTGTTATTAGGCACGGTTTCCCTGGAGTGATCTCTTTGTAGCCAATCATTGATTAGTATAGAGCCCTTTTGTCAAAACATTTTCTTTCTGTGTCAACAATAAAAGAGAAACATTTCTAAATGACCTGTTTTTGTGACTCACAGGCCTATCAAAGAAGGCAGACAGCTGAACGTATTATAAGTATAGTATGAAAGTATAGTGAACCAATTCATAGCTAATGGCTAAATTCAAGGGCACAAATAAATCCTAATACCAGCCAAACAACTCTATGAACAAAATGGTACTTTTTAAAAAATAGTAACTTTCAGAAAGTCCACAAGACTCCTGACATTGGGAATGCTTGCTTGTGTTACACAAGTATTCTAGGCTATTTCAGTTCCATTGAGATTATGCAAATCATCTGTATGTAGTTCATGAATCAGCCTATCAAACCTTTTATGCAGGGATTACAATGATTAAAAAAAAAAAAGGAATCGAAATGGGACTAAAGAAATCAGGAAAAGAAAATATGGACTAAAGAAGCAGACCACAATTTTTTCCTTTGCTGTCAATACATACATTCTTTTTCTGAACAGATTAATCCTAATTAGGGTCATGGGGAGGCTGACCGACTCTAGGTGAGGGCGGGGTACACCCAGGACAGCTCACTAGGCCATCGCAGAGCCTACATACATACAACCATTCGCACTCACACTCACACCTAGTGGAGATTTTGAACAGCCAATTAGCCTCCTGCACGTTTTTGGAGTGTGGGAGGAGACGAGTACCAGGAAGAAACACACGCAAGCATATGGAGAACATGCAAACTCCACACAGAAATGCCCTGAGCTGGGGAATCGAACCAAGGACCTTCTTGCTGTGAGGTGGATGTGCTAACCACTACACCACCATGCCACCATCACCACACCGTCAGTGTGGAGTTTGTATGTTCTCCCCATGCGTGCATGTGTTTTCTCCTGGTACTCCAGTTTCCTCCCTCAGTCCAAAAACATGCACATCAGGCTAACTGGCTGTTGCAAACTGCCCTTAGCTGTGGATGCGAGTGTAAACGGTTGTGTATGTTGTCCTGCGATGGTCTGGTGGGCTGTTGAGGATGTACCCCGCCTTTGCCCCGTGTCTACTGAGATATGTTCCAGCCTCCCTGCGAACCTAAAAGTAGGATCAAGCGGTTTGGCAAACGACAAAAAGTGATGAATTTATGTCCAGTTCTTGCCAGACCACCAGAGGGCACCCTCAAACATATTTTTGAATTGCTTCCTTGGTTATTAACTGATTTCCTTTGTTAGTTCACACCTGTCCTGTGTTTCCCCTGATTAGTTACCTTTTATAGTTGTTCTGCAATACATGTCATGACCCTGAAGCTAAAGAGAAAATATGCCATACTCGTAGCCCTGTGGAGGCTGTGAATGCAGAACCTAGAGTAAATGGGCTGTAATTGGTTGTTCCAACCGTGCGGAGAGGAAAATTGACAATTGTTTTTTCTGTGTCCCAGCAATTATTAAAAGCCAGGGCGAGCATGCTGAAGAACTCTCCAGGTAAAGGTGAGCTAAACTGTTCAGGAACATCTCCAAAGCAGATTTGGTTGTAAAGATCTGTGATTGCAGTGACCATTTTATATAACTGGTGAGTGCACATGTAACGCTAATATTAAGTCTTGTTTTGTTTATAATAATGAGAAAGCTACTCCTTAGAAAGAATTATATTGAAAGCAAATCAAAATGTCAAAACAACGAGTCGAGACTAATGCTGAGTGAAGCCCCAACTTCTAGCATGTGCAGCCATTTTATGTGCTAGTAAATAAGCCAATAGTTTTTAAATAAGCCACTCACTATAAACATTTATGTCGCAAGCAAAGCAAGACTGAGAGAAGGTGTGTGTTAGTTCGGCTGGGTAGAAGCAACAAGTCGAGACCATGCTGAGTGAAACCTCTACATAATGTGCAGCGGTTTTTCAAGAACTGTTCAGTCTGTACTCATTTGTGATAACATGTTTGTAAGGGTCAATTCTGTAACACAGAGCTAATTTCTGAAGGTATCTCTGCTGTGCGAGGGGAAGACTATGAAAGTAATTAGAGAGTAAACTGTTTGTGTGGCCTCCAGTATGGGAATGTGCTGTTGTAACCAGGGCAACCCCTGGTCATGTGACCGAATTAAAGTCCACCTATAAGTTGTGTTCCCCGTCGTTAGTGGCTTAACACATTTTTTTTTGTGTGTAGCCTGTGCTCTTGAATGCTATTCTCATGATCTTTTGCCTGTGTTTAATATTGCTAGTGTTTTGTTTAGTAAAACTTGCCTGCATTTGCCTTTAATCTTTTACAGTGGTTCATGAGAAGTAATTAGTTATAAAACTGTTAAATGCTGCACATCTAGTTGAATTTAACAATGAGTTCCACTCTCAGTATTAAGCAGCTTATAAAGTAGCACTTGATCCAAACATGCCCTATTATGCTATTTTTAATACTGTTATGAAAAATTAGGCTCACACTTTGTTTTCTTTTTTTTTTGAAACCAAGAAGCACATGTAGAAATCAAGAGACCCTGCATAGGTTGAATTTATTGTAACTAGCTACACCTCTTCTGCTGACAAAACCATAATTAGCACATTGAACTGTATTATATACGAGAACGGCCCTTGGTTGGTTTGTACATATGGAAATGTGACATGGAGGAAACTGGAACATGCGGGTTAGAATGCAAGTGAATGATGGGAGGCCACGGCTATCATATTGAAAAGCAAAATTCTTGAAAGGAAAAGAGTGTTACACCATAAATTGCAATAGTTACCAGAACGTAGAATCCAGAAGTGCTGAAATAACATTCCACAAGTGAGTTTTAACCTATTAATAGCTAGATGTAGTCTAGGCCTAGGCTGATTTCTATGAATAACTGTTATAGTCTGTCAGACTGTCTGGACTAGATCGATTGTAGATCTACATCACTATAAATTATAATTCAGATCTAGATTCTAGAGAGAATTATATTCTTATATTTCAATTAGAAGCATAGTAAAATATTTATACAGTGTACTGTTAATGGATATATATATATTATGTACTGGAATATAATTTTCAACCTCAAGTGTACAAAAACACAGTAACAGCATTAGTGTGATTAAAAAAAACCCTGCACGTTCTCTGAAATATCCATTTAAGACATTTCTCAAGTGCCATAATCTTTTGTGAATATACTATTGTTTCCCCGTATTGTACAGGAATTTAATGATTAATAATTAATATTAAGAAATAATGCAAAATCCATTCACACATTGGACCAAAAATTTATACTACTGTAGAATGCGATATTAGCAACCAGTTAATTTTAGATATTTTTAGCATTTATGAAAATAAATTAAATAACATGAGCCTAATATAAATTGTTCATATGATTCAACGAAGCTGAAGGGAAAGTTAGTAAATGCTAATTTACACATTGATAGCATTAGTGACGTACACATTCACATGTATGATACATCTCTTGGGTCAAATGGCTAAAATTTAAAGTAGAGTAAAGCAACAAATGTAGTAACCTGTAAGTTAAAAAAAGAACAAAAAATAAAGTATTTTGTTCAGGCAGTATAATGAGTGAATTTATAAAATGTTTAAGTGAAATATGGTTGTGTATAGTACGCTGTACAAAAAAAGCTGTTAAATGTGCCACCCCACCACCACAGCAGCAGCAGGCATTTAATGTTCTTCCCTGGCCTGTGTATTCACTTGATTTTGTTACCCAAACACTTGTGGTATCAACTTGTGGGAACACTGAGTATCAGGCCAAGTACCAGCACCACAGAACAGGCAGGAACTGATGGTGGCATTGCAGGAGGAGTGAAGAAACATCCCACAGAACAACATACGGAGGCTCGTCAGATCTGTGTGCAGACGAATTATGGCCTGCATTAACTCAAATGGTGGTCATATTCCATACTGAACTTTGTTTTTGGGATGGATGTTTTTGTTGTGATTATGGGAAGTAGGTGTGCCCCACTTTTGTTTGAAGTTGCAATATTTCAACACAGATTTTCAGTTGTTCAAGATAAAAAAAAAAGTTGCAAAAAAGCTCTGTAAAGGTTTTTAAATTGCATATAAGTATTAATTCACTGTACATATCCATGCATTTATTGTTAATTGCATCTTATAGTCCTTATCCATCATAATGTGATCAATGTCAGTCATTTATTTTGTATAAATCTGTGAACCAGTCAGATTACAGTCACAGTTTCAAGGTTAATGAGAACTTCAAAGTTCCAAAAAAACTTTAAGAATTTATGTATTTCCATGGCTTTGGAGTCATTATAAAGGGTTTAATGTTATTTATTTTGAAATTGGTTTAGTTCAGAATTTGTCCATATACCTAAAAATGGACTTAAGTTTAATGTTTGAACATCACAAGATTCTGAATTGAGTTGATGTAAGTCTGTGTTTGTATCTAAAATGCAATTTGTACAATTTCATTATTAACTCAGTGAATTGTTTAGTATGAGTTTAGTGTTGATAATTTCTATAAAAGAAAAGGTACAGTATTGTATGATTATGAAAATGAATGCTCCTGAAAAAGTGCTGGGTAACTATGTGGTACCGAGTGAGAACGACACAATTTATGCAACATCTTTAATATTCCATTATACCCTCTTTAAATTTGGAATTAAATTACTCTTGGCCATCCGCTAGGCATGTATCTATTATTTTTGGAATAACACTAGCAATGAATATTTAAACTGAAAACTTGCAGGTGTCCGTGTTCTCCATGAATAATTACTCTGTCTACATTAGCTTCAACAAGTTTAATGCTTACCTTTTTATTTATTTTTATTTATTTATTTATTAATTTAAACTTAGCGATATAATAAAACACAAAATGATCTAGTATGTTCTGTGATAATCCTTCTTAATCTCCAATGCACCACCTGTTTCAATCTGGATATTTATAAGCACGGAGTTAGTGCGGTTAGCATATCCACCTCACAGCAAGAAGGTCCTGGGTCCGAGTTCTGACCTTATGAGCTTCTGTGTGGAGTTTGCATGGGTTTTATCTGGGCATTTTGGTTTTCTCCTGCAGTCTAAATACATGCATTTTGGCAAATTGCCCCTTGGTGTGTGTGTGTGTGTTTTGGCCTTGTAGTGATCTGGTGAGCTGTTCTTGGGTGCACACCGCCTTTGCCCAGTGTCAGCTGAGGCAGGCACCAGCCTCCCCGTGACCCTAGTAAGATAAAGTGGTTCGGCCATTGAGTGAAATGAGGGAGAGAATAATAGAAATATCATCTAAGCTGGTATACATCAATCTTCAATCATGTCACATCATGGTTTAATGAATGCATTTTAAGAGATTGCAAAGCACAATATAATTATGTAGCATTAAAGTTAGATCCAAATGTTATGCACACTGTGCAAGCACTCATCTATGGTTCGGTTGCTAATAAACTGAAATGGTTTGAAAAAGCTCACTCTTGGTGAAAACTAAATTAATGTAGAGCCAGTGGAAAGTGGTTAAATATGCATCTGTACAAAACAACGCAAAAAATCAAAAATTATCCAGTGCTATAGTCTTTCAATGCTTTCAGTCGTTGTGGTTGCACGTTGATCTGTTCATGCTTAGCCATAGACACGATTTGTCTTGTTCATGTTTAAATAGGTGACTCGCAGCATAAAAATAAACCAGTCTAGACTCAGTGGAAGGTACTGATAAAAGCTCTTTGCACTTTGATTATAATTATAATTTAACCTTCCAAAAAGGTCTAATTATGCCCCTGATGATAAACAGTTTGTCCATGACTTAAAAGCAGGTCTGCTAATACTAATAAAGTGTCCATGAAATCATTTCAGAGTTGTTTTAATTTTGTAAGTTGATGGATTGACTTTCGAAACAAAAAGGCAACATGCCGAAGGGCTTGAATTCCAAATCAACATGTAGCATTCAAGATATACAACACTTCTTAGTGAATCTAAAGAACCATGGCTGGCAAAATGATGAGTAGGAATATAATAGAGGAGTTTTCAGTGAGAATTTGCCCATTGCAAGTTTGGTCGTGTGGGCGGCACGGTGATGTAGTGGTTGGGATGTCCACCTCACAGCAAGTACCAGGTACTCTGGTTTCCTTCCACAGTCCAAAGACATGCATATTAGGCTAATTGGCTGCTCCAAATTGCCCCTATGTGTGTGTGTTGCTCTGTGATGGTCTGGTGAGCTGCTCATGATGTACCTTGCCTTAGCCCAGTGTCGGCTGAGATAGGCTCCAATCTCCTCCCGACACTAATAGGATTAATCATTTTGGCAAATGAATGAATAAACACATTTTACATAATTAATTAATTTATGAATATATTAATGCATCTATTAATATTAATTTAGATAAAGACAGTGACCATGATTGATGATTTATTTATTAGGCATCTTGCTTAACTGTCTATTAGAGAGGCAAGTACCAACAACACTGTTCACAGATGCATGTACACAGGGGAAGTCAGACAGGTGAAGAAACAGCACAGTCTCGGTGGAATTATGTGGAATTAGCTGGCACTGGAAGCTCAGAATGTGAGCAAGGATTTAGAAACAAGCGTTAATGAGTAAATCACATATAACCTGTAATTCAAAGGGAAAGATTGGACTTTTTGATGCATTGGGGTAAATTAAAGCATGTCCACTTGCTCTGATCTTGTTTAAACCGTATTCCTCATACCCATGCTCCACGATTGGGTCATGGATTTAGACCCCACTCGAACTCCCCTGTTCTGTTCAGTTTCCCTAAGTTCAGCACCTGCCGTGTAACATTTGCACTGTGTTAAAGACATGCTCTTTAGTTGTGTAGACTATCTCTGCGTTGATCATTAATCTTCATAATTCCTTAAATATTATTCTCCTGATGCCTTGTAATAAATGTCAGAAGCCTTTCCAAACATCTGCCTTTGGTGGCTAGACATCTATTTGGGAACCATTTGTGATAAAGTGTATTCCAATCAAAACTTTTTTCCCCTTCTTTTTTAATGTGCCATTGAATGAATCATACTCAGAAATCAGGTTATAATTTTGACAGCTCCCTCAGAGTATACGGCTGAGTGCTAATACTGTAGTCACCGAGAAACCAATTATAATACGGAGAAACAGAGATAAATGTTTATGTAATGTCGTGAAAATGGAATATTGCCACACACCTACCCCATGATATGATTTAACAGAAATGTTTTGAGAAAAGGAAGTATTTACCCCACCGGTGCTTATTTCTCCTTTACTGTGCTGCAACATCTATTTAAAATTGTAATTTTATTTCTCTGCTTCTTTTAAAGTGACTCTCTACATAAATAATACTAAATAAGTTTTTTGGTTGTCTTCAGAACTATTTGCAAACAAGTATTTGGCGAGTGCAAACCTCCACCATGCTGGGAAAAAGTATAAAATGCCATCACCATCTGTACCACACTTCTAAAAAGAGAAATGCCCTCTCTCACTATGTTAATGAATAATTTTTAAAAATGGGTGGATGCGGAAGGTGATCCAGTGGTGGCGTACTGGTTAGTGGGTCCGCCTCACAGCAAGAAGGTCCTGGGTTTGAGTGTTTCTTTGTGTGGGGTATGTATGTTCTCCTCGTGCTTGCATAGGTTTGGTCCAGGTGCTCTACTTTCCTTCCACAGTCCAAAGACATGCACGATAGGCTAACTGGCTATTCCATATGGTATATAGTTTTGTGTATGTGTGTGTTGCCCTGTGATGGTCTGGTGAGCTGTTCAGGGTGCTCCCTGCCTTTGTATTCACCTCCTACAGTCAATACTTGGTGCATTGTTCTTTTGAAGCAATTATAGATTAGAAAACGTTGCACTTTTTTATTTTGGCATTTTCTTCCATTGGTTTTATGCTGATTTTTCTCCACCTTTTGCCAAATTAGATACAGAATGTTGGTGGACAGCAATTTTCGCATCATGCCGCAGCTTTTATATTGCTTTTAAGTCTGGGATTTTACTCCGCTTATTTTGATGTTTGATACACTAACCAACCTAGAACTGTATGAGTTTTATTTTGTATCCTATATTTTATCACATATGTATATTTTATTTTATTCTATATATTTTCTTATTTTTATCCTTTTGCATTTTATATTTATCAGACCTTTGTTCTTTTCGTCTTGTTGCTTTGGTAGTTTATTCTTTACATTTTGGACAGTCGTACTAAGCATTTCACTACATATTGTACTGTGTATAATTTGTATGTGACAAATAAAAATTTTAATTTGAGTTTTTGCATTGTTTTGCTGCCATTTGATTGGCTGTCCGACTAATCGCACTGAATGAGCAGGGGTACAGCTGTTCCTGTGAAAGTGGATGGTGAGTGTACAGTGCATGTATGTACCACTGTGCTGAAGGTGTTGTTCAGGTGGAAAGAAGTACCTAGAATATTTGGAAGCGTTAAGATTAGTTTGAATTGAGCTAATCTTTCAATCGTATTAAAAGATTAGCGTTCCTGAGATTTAGCTGTTCACATTATTATGGTTCACTAATGAGGCACAAAGAGGGTTTTGTTGTATCGGTGGCTGAGGAGCTACAACTACAGCCTGTATTTGTACGTAGATTCATGGAGGAAAAACTAGTCAGAATGAGAACATGCTGATTTGAATGATCAAGATGGATGAATGGGGAGAAATTACCATGAGGAGTAAATGTATGACTAAAGATTATACTATTTATTGGTCCCTGGAGATAGACAATTAACCCACCAATACACACACACACAGTGGCAAATCAAGTTCAAACTTCATTCCCTGTCATGTTTAACTTTTCTGTTCCATCTCAATCTGTCTTTTAGTACTGACTTAAGCTGCATTCACACAGGAAGTGACAAGCGGCTATGCAAAGCGATGAGAGGCGAAATTTTCTCAAGCCACACAAAGTGGGCAGGTGCATCTGAGCTGAACTAACATGTGACATGATTCGAGCAATTATTTTTATTTTCTTGTCCCACAAGGGAGAGAGCAGTTAGCGGATAGGTGCCTTGCTCAAGGGCAATTCAACCATGAAAGTGGAGGAAGGGGAGAGCAACCCCCCCTTCCCCACACCTTTTGGTCCCAAACTCTCTTCTCTAACCATTAGGCCACAGCTGCCTCCAGTCCGAGCTTATGGATACCATTGATTGGCTGATGCCACAAAGCACAGAGTTCGCCAAAACCTTACTGTACGGAAACCACATACACGGGTTTTATTGTTCCACCCACATAAACGTAAAAGGATTTTATTATTTCTGTCTCTGAATATCCTGTGCTTTATGACTGCACACAGAAATTTTACAAAGATTTATAAAAGAGTCGGCATTTTCCTGAGCTTATACAAGTTTAACTCTTCCTGGTTCATAATGCACAAGAGTCTTTGTTCAATACTTGCTGTGCGATAGTAACAGTCTATATATAAGTTAACAAACTCAAATAATATAACGATGATAAAAGCTCACAGACCCACTGTAGGGAACTATCACAGTGCTGCTCAGTTTCACACGGAAAGATTTTTAGGGAGTTACCTAGGCAACAAGAGCTGAGCAGTGAAGCGATTTACCTCTCACACGTTGCTTCTCGTGTAAATGCGGCTTAAGACACCCTGCGACGTCCTGAGTTTAACCCTGACCTCAGGTTACCGTCTGTGTGACGTTTTTGCATCTTTGTTGTGTCTGTGTTCACCAACCATTAGGCTACTCTATATGTATGGGCTGGGTGCCCTGTGATGGATTGGCATCTCACTGAGATTGTGCCACCTCATCATGCCATCCCAGTGTTTCCAGACTGGAGTCCTAGTCTCTTGATCCACCACCTGGCCAGGTTTCTGTGGTTATTGAAGGTGAATGAGATACCAGTGATTGATCTAGTACTGGTGAGGCAGGCACATGCCTTTTCATTTATTTATTTATTTATTTTTGCCCATTTAAAAAGCAGTGTTTCTTATTTTCAGGGAGTTTGGAACTAGCAACAAAAGTAAGTAACAAGTAGGAAAGGAGGTCAAATTATTTGCCTCCAAGCTCCACTGAAAATCCTTTCAAATAACCCAAGACATAGAGAGTTGCTATTTTGGGATTTTCTCGGAAACCGTTTTGTAGCTGTAGACGGGTCATGCTGTAGGGCATCAGACTCAATTTTCATATGTTCTTATTTATCAGCCTTGAAGTTTTTCTGTTTATGCATTGCTGAGAAACCAACGTAATAAATACTGAGTCCTAGTAATAGTACTATGATGTCATGTTGTCAGTTGAGGACATAAGCTCTCCACAGTGTAGCAATATTTAATTACCCTGAATGTTGATGTCGATTGTTTCATTCATTTATTTTCTGTACCATTTATCCACTACAGGTGAGCTGAGCCAATCCCAGCAGAAATTGGGCAAAAGAAGGGGTGACAAGGGACACAGGTAATTAGGACATAAATCCGGAAAGGTTTTGTGTTAGCAAAAGGAGGGTTTATGATCAAGAGAGAAAACTGATACTTGTTATGGTGAAAGGTGATTGTTACATTTAATTTCCTGTAATAAAGAAATCTAGGTATCTAATCGACAGAAGATATTGCTTGAATATTGACATGGGGTTTTGGAACTAAAATTCAAAGGTGGTCAAAACTTTGTGTGTGTGTGTAGAGAAACCTGGCTGCATGAATATAAATGTTTTTTTTCCAGCAGAGCCTCTGGCAACTGACTGGGGAGACATCCCTGGCTTAGAAAAACTTTCATGGTATTAGGGTTTTCAAAAAACTGGTTTTCTTACTGACGGGAAAACAAAAACTGGTAAAGAGTGGAGTAATTAGGGACAGTCCGACAACATGCCACGCGCATAAACACAAACCTGGAGTTCAAAGACGTCATCAGATCTTCCAGCAGGATTGCAAGAAACCAGTACACGCAGTAAAACAAGGCATGTCGTAAAGAAAAACAGAAGAGAAGTATGGTACTCTACAAAGTGTACTCACCAGACGTGTGAAAAATGATTTTCACATTTTTTTAGTCTGATATGAAATCTCTAAAGTTTGAGAAAAGGTTTTTAAGCAGGGGTACTCCTATAAAAAATCAATTGTTTTGAACTTAGCATGATGCTCCAGTTTATTGCTGTGTAATTTTACTGTGTTCATGATTTTGCCAGTCTGTTATGATAGTCCAAAACATCTCTTACTTGAATTTAGAGTTAACAGAAATTGGCCACTTTTCAAAACTTTAAAAGACTGAGGGGTTTTTTGTTTGGATGTCGTGCCTTTAAAAAAAAACCCAAAAACAAAACTTGAGCATCTATCTATCTATCTATCTATCTAAATCTCTTCTTGCTGTGAGATAACAGTGATAACCACTGAGCCTCTGTGCAGCCCTCGATTGTTTTATTCTAATCTAATATAAGAGCAGAAGGTAAATAATGAATGTCTGTGATTTCTGTTCAGTTTTCTAGCTTAATAGAAAATGTGTGAACGGGATGGAAAGTAAAATTAGAGATTTTTATTTTTTTTAATGAAGGGTCCCAATAATTCTGAAGTTGACTGTAAATGTAAACCGTTTGTCTGTGGAATACACTTGCTAACTCATGCAATCATTTACCGAAACTACTAATAAGGTCACGGCAGACACTGAACGTGGCGGTTAGCACATCTGCCTTACAGCAGGAGGGTCCCTGGGTTTGAATCCTGGGCTTGGGGCGACCATTCAAAGCGCACTACCAGATATTTAATCCCACAACATCTCTTGGATATAGACTTTCAACCGAGGGATTTAGTCCTCCATCACCCCACAGGTTTCTTTCTCCATCACATCAGGTATTAGTTCTTCCAATACCCCAAGGGTTTCTTTTTCCATTTTCCCCCTTTTATTGTGTAAAGTCAAACAGTGATGTTTATCTAAGCGAACCAACTGACAGTATTAATAGGTCTACTTGCTCTTTCAGCGTGTAGCTCTAACCATTACAACATTGCAGACAATTTTAAGCCATGTCATTAAACATGCTAATAATAAAATGAAATGTATCCTAGCTTATTTTCTTGGGCTGTATTGAGAATGTTCACTTTTCCATTTGCACACTGTATAGAGATCACTAGGGGTAGGCAGCTGCTGATACATGCTGACATTAAGATCTTTATTACTAATCATTTCAATTCAAGAAAGTTTTATTAGCATGAACATAACAGCAACATTACTGCTGATTCCATTTACATACTCACATAAAACAAAGAATATACCGTTATTATATTGAACAAAATTAAATTACAGTATTAGCACAAAATAAGGCAAATGGAGTTGGTGTTGTGGTGATAAGTGGCCTCAATGTCTCCCCCTTCTGTAAAGGAAAGCTGCTACAGAGTGGCCAAATATTTCTTTTAATAATAAAATTCTTCATCTTATTTGGATAAAATGGTTAATACAGAAGTTGATACAATAAAATTTCCTTTTTAATAAAATTCACATTATAACTGACCAAATAAATTATAGTGTTCATTTAATAAATCATTGTTTGGATACATTCATAAAGTTTGAATGTTTCTGTACCACTGGCCTGATCAACCCGAGGAAGTGAAAGAAGTTATGGAGTGTGAGATCACCTTGAGGAACCATGCTCTATTTGTTGCCTGCCCTTTCAAGCTCATCCCCTTTAAGGATCCTCTCTGCTATGAGGAATCCATCCCCCTAAAATCCCATCCCCGATCAGGCGCTCATTTCCCCTTATGGATCTCCTGTGTTTAGGAGCCTGTCTCCAGTTTAGGAGCCGGTCCTTGTTTACGAACTCGATTTGTTTCAGAAGCACATCCTTATTTAGCTGCCAGGGCCCTTTTAGAAGCCACTCAACTTTTAGGTGCCTTTCACGACATTGTTACCATTTACCAGTTTAGTTGCCTGCCCCTGTTTAAGTATCTTTTTGTAAGTATATTATCCCTATTCAACATTAGTCTTTTTAATTTGTAGTAAGTATGCCACCTCTCAGCTCCAGCGTGTTTTACCAAATCTTTTTAGTGAAATCAGTCTGTAGATTAAATTTGCATTATTTATAATTTTTTTTGGTTGTGTTAAAAAAAAACGTTTATAGTAGAATGTAATATTTATGACATAAGAATTATGAAAATTATAAATTAGTAATACTTCAATTTATTAATAATGGTAAAGTATTTTATTCATGTGAATTCCTGTAAATATGTAAATTAAGCTTGTAAGATTAGGGAACAACACATAATAGACATTTATACAATGATGTAATACAAAAAATGTGTTTCCCCTCCACCTCCCTCCACAGTCTGGAGGGTGATTTTCCTCGTGTACTGCAGTGATTTAGCAACAATTGGTCACTTCCAGTATTCTTTATTCAGACAACTGTGTTATTAGTGAAAGCAATAAAATAATTTGATAATAAAGTCAGTAACAATATTTTTAAATCAACATTTTATAAGTAGCAGTGTAATAGAATTCAATAAAAAAACTTTTTTTTTTTTTTTTTACAACTGACATCGCAAAGCAGCTTTACATAGAAAAACAAAATTTAAAAGGAATTTAAACATTTCTTATAAAAACCCTACATCTATAAACAATAGATCTTTATTGTCATTGTTTGCTGAAACAATCGGCATTTAGAAGCTTTTGTTTTGACAGCCCAGATAAAAAAATAATTTAAAACTCACTCATTTGCTTAACTGTTAACTATTAAGAATGCGGAGAGGCTGGAGCCTATCTCAGCCAACACTGGGTAAAAGCAGGGTACAGCCTAAACAGCTCACCATACCATCGCAGGGTAACACACACACACACACACACACACAACCATTCACACCTATTAGCTTGATGTGGATAAAGAAAACCAAATAATTCTCAATATCACACTTCACCTCATTCAATGATTGCTTATGATGATGATATCCCAGATTGCACCTTTCCTCATGTAATAATATAGTATTTCATCTTGGGGACCATTCAGTGATATCCCCTGAGCCTGAGGTGCGTAATTGTTTAAGCATATACTGCATGGAGCTATGAGAAAAGCAAACTAAAATGAGATTTTTATGGTATGGTCCTGTTTGTGGTTATTCTTCCTAAAAGATATTACATTTCGAACTGATTTCAATTTGATTTTATGACTTTAAACAGGAATGAATTAGTAGATTCCTATTGCAGATTATAAAACAAAAACGATTCATTCTCCGTAAGCCTTGTGATAGGTCACAGTGGATTCAAGCCATATGACCAGTGTTCCCAAGATCCACCATGACCCTGATGAGAGTAAACCTGGTAGTAAAACTGACTGAGTAAATAATGGTATAAATAAAACAGACCATGGTTGCATTTCCTTTAGCATCCACATGGCTGTGACACAAACCTTCAAATCCCAAATCAATTTTTAATCAGACGTTCAGCCTATTTCTACCTCTTTCTTCACACAGTGCTCTTCACTTGAATGGATTGGTTTGATGCTGTATCATTTACACTGGTGTTGTTGACTATTTCCCCCATCCAAACTTCATTCCTCCAAACAAAAGTGAAGAGGTACCATTATATAGCCTTGTGCTCCAGAAGGAACCAGTAGGGCTTATGTTCCAATCCCTGATTTGACCAAAAACATTTCAGGATATTCTTGCCCAAACTATAGCGTTTTTGTTTTAGCCCTTGCTGGTATCAACTTAAGGAAGTAGTTGAAGTAGTTCCACTGCATTTTGACTGGGAAAATGCAAAAAATAGTTTGCAGCAATTGTTGGTCCCAAAGTTGGAACCTGGCTAGCTCAAGAAACTCCCCACCATTTTGATAAAACATGATTAAAATTATAGGGGAGCTTGGTGGTGTAGTGGTTAGTGGTCCTGAGTTTGAGTCCAGGGCGTGTGTGTGTGTGTGTGTGTGTGTGGTTAGCATGTTATCAGCGTGCTTGCGTGGGTTTTCTCCAGGTACACCAGTTTTCTCTCACAGGTCCAGAGACATGTTCCTTAGGCTAACTGGCTACTCCAAATTGCCCCTAGATGTGAGTGTGAATGGTTGTGTGTGTGTGTGTTAGCCCTGCAATGGTGGGCGAGCTGTTCAGGGTGTACCCTGTCTTTGCCCGGAGTCGGCTGACGTCTGCTATGTAAGGTCCAGTTTTCAAATCTGTTGGGAACTAAGCACTAAGGCAGAACTGGCTTTGCATTGTCCTGGAGGAAAAGAGCTACTTATATTTGTATTCTTTTCATCAATTGGGAAAGTTTTTCTCAGTACTACTGTTAGTTAGATCTATTGTTCTCCCTTGGATAATTTCATAAGGTAACTGTTTGGGAGGATGAGGGTTTTTTGGACGATAATAAATGACACTATTAAACGATGACCTGGAAAAATCAGCTTTTCAAATTCATTCATTTATCTTCTGAACTGCTTATTCCTACTTAGGGTCGCGGGGAGGCTGGCGCCCATCTCAGCCGACTCTGGGCGAGGGCGG